>JAJMCV010000027.1:295434-478998 GCA_030573195.1 Nothofagozyma chilensis
GAAAAAATGACGAAGATGTCGAATCTTCTAAGAAAGTCAAAGTAGACAAAAAGGAAAAGAAGGAAAAGAAAGAAAAGAAGGACAAGAAGGAAAAGAAGGAAAAGAAGGAAAGGAAGGAAAAGAAAGAGAAGAAGGAAAAGAAGGAGACCACCGAAGTCAAATCTGATGCTCCAGTTGAAAAGGCCATCGATTCTGAAGGTTACACCCAATCCTCTGAGTTGACTGACTTGGCCCAATCCAAGATCGACTCCTTCATGGAAGAAAACGAAGTTACAGTCGAAGACCCAAACAACTTGAATTTAAGACCAATTTTGAAGTTTGACCAAATAAATTTGGATTCCAAGATCCAGTCTATTGTTGCCAAGTTCCCTACCCCAACCCCAATTCAATCCTGTTCGTGGCCATTCTTGTTATCAGGAAATGATGTCATCGGTGTCGCTGAAACTGGTTCAGGTAAAACCTTTGCTTTCGGTGTCCCAGCCATCAATAACATCTTAACCTTAAAGAAGAAGGGTTTAAAGGTGTTATGTATTTCACCAACCAGAGAATTGGCTTTGCAAATTTACGATAACTTGGTCGATTTGACCGCCAAGACTGATATCAAGTGTGTTGCCGTCTACGGTGGTGTTTCTAAGGATGAACAAAGATCTGCCTTAAGAACTGCTAATGTTGTTGTTGCCACACCAGGTAGATTATTGGATTTGTTGAATGAAGGTTCTGTTGACTTATCAAACATTGACTACTTGGTTTTGGACGAAGCCGACAGAATGTTAGAAAAGGGTTTCGAAGAAGATATCAAAAGAATTATGGCTGGTACTAACGCCAAAAGACAAACTCTTATGTTCACCGCTACCTGGCCAAAGGAGGTCAGAGAATTGGCCGCCACCTTTATGAACTCCCCAGTCAAGGTCTCCATTGGTAACAGAGATGAATTATCTGCCAACAAGAGAATCACCCAAATCGTTGAAGTTGTCGAGCACTTCGACAAAGAGAAGCTTTTGTTGAACTTATTGAGAAAATACCAATCAGGTGCTAAGAAAGACGATAAGGTCTTGATCTTTGCATTGTATAAGAAGGAAGCTACCAGAATCGAGGGTTTGTTAAAGAGAAACGGTTACCAAGTTTCTGCTATTCATGGTGATTTATCCCAACAACAAAGAACGTTTGCATTAACTCAATTCAAGCAAGGGAAGTCAAACTTGTTGTTGGCTACTGATGTTGCTGCCAGAGGTTTGGATATCCCTAACGTCAAAACTGTCATCAATTTGACTTTCCCTTTGACAGTGGAAGATTACGTCCATAGAATCGGTAGAACTGGTAGAGCTGGTCAAACTGGTACTGCTCACACCTTGTTCACTCAACAAGAAAAGCATTTATCCGGTGCTTTGATGAATGTCTTGAGAGCTGCTAACCAACCTGTTCCAGATGAATTATTAAAGTTCGGTGGACACACAAAGAAGAAGGAACATAGTGTTTATGGTGCCTTCTACAAGGATGTTGATATGTCAAAGAGTGCTAAGAAAATCAAGTTCGATTAGATAGCCAAGCTTGTGAATATAATTATGTATAATAGATCAAATGTCATAGAATTTCAGATATATGCAAAATGTAATGATCCCCTATTCTCCTGAAGCTAATTCTGCCATGTTATTATCCTATTCCACACGGAAAACTTTTCCACTGTTCTGGGAACAGTTCTCTTTATTGGAATCGGGATCAGCATCTTTCTGTAAAATTATTGACTTCAATGATGCGATAGATTTCGGAACTTTGCGATTCGATTCCTGTTTCACTAGAATTTTGGGTATGGAAGACTTTTTCCCATCACCATCTGAAACCATATACAGTTGAATGTGGAATTTTGTTTCTGGAGGATTCAAATATATTCCATGGGACGAGCCAGTATTGGTCGATGTTGAGGGGGAGCTGCTGGTCTCGTAATATCTCCAGCCTGCTTCTGGGGTTTCATATAGAGGAACAGGAGGTACAGTATGCTCTGTGCCTTTCTTATGAGTCAGTTTGAATATCTCTTCCTGACGCTTTTTGGTTTCTAACACGTAGTTAGTGATGGGATTTGCAATGGAGGAAGAAGAATAATATCCTTGGATTTTTATGGAATCTCTGATGTCTTTTATGAAATCGGTCTTGCACAATTCTACTTCTTGTTTCGAGGGACTGGGCTGGAATCTTGTACCTGGAGAAGATCTTGTGGTAAACTCATTCATTTCCAAAGATATACCAGAAGGAATTTCGGTTCCAAGAGTACTGAAATTGGTGCAACTGTTATTGGGAAAGTTTGATTTCAATAAGTCTTCAAGGGAACTTGAACAAGTGCGTTCATCTGGCTCGTATGATTTTCTTGGATTTGTCAGGGAAGTATTTGTAACCAAATCACACGATTTAAATAATTCAGTAAGAACTAGGACTTTCAGTAGAATCTCTTCTAATATTTGTGGCGGGAGATATCGCTTTTCAAGTTGATAGTTTAGTTTTCTAAACTCCAGAGTCAACATTGAGAGCTGGTCTCTATTACTTTTAATTTCTTGTTTCACATGGTGCATTTCAGTGATTAGATTATATGTCGGTTGGTGATTTCCAGTATCTTCATCAGTGAACGAAGTAGAATGTGTATTCGAGAACGAAAGTGTTTCTTCTCTTGCATATTCTTTGCGTACATCTGTGGATCTTACTCTGTTCCTTTCCCTGTTTCTAATCAATGGTGTGGGTGTCTTAATGGAGGATTTCAATCTTGGAGGTTGGTATCTAGTTTCCAGAGTGACTGCGACTATCTTGTGTTCTTTTATCAGGTTTTCTGGTCTTTTTATAGCTGGCGAAGTGTACTTGGGAAATAAGGGACCTCTATTACAGTTTTCCTTTTCCAGTTGGGAGTCCATAAATGGCTTGTCCGGTGATTCGACGGCAGATTTGGAAGAGATGTTATAGTCTCGCAGAGCTAGATTTCTCATTTGAGCAGCAATATCCAGGATTTGATGATGTTTAACAATCAGCTCTTTTAATGACTTTACCTTGGAATGTGATTTAAGATTGTCATTCAATACTAAACCTGAGTCTTCGGTGAATATCTGTGTGAACCTCGGCACCTTACTCGCAGCAGTTGGGGAAGAAGTTATTGGGATAACGGATGGTGAATTTCTTTTTCCCAGCTCAATATTCGGCGATTGTTGTTGGTAAATTCCTGCTCTTATAACGGTTCCATATTGATGAGTAGGAGAGAATCGAGCCTTTGACTCGAACGAGAGCGTCGGTTGAGCATAATGAGGAGACATTTTTCTGTAGGAACGGAGGGTATTTGGAGGGGTCGAGATTCTGTCTGTCATTTCACACCATTTATGTCGCTCTTCTTTCTGCTTCTAAACAATAAATCCACATCAACTGTTATGACGGAACACAATCATCACTACAGAGTTGCAACACTAACCCACGCAGGTGTCTGCATGGTGAGGCTCGAGTGTTCATGCACACAACATCCCTCCCATTTATGCTGTTCATCTAGCATAGCGGCTGCAGAAAAAAATTTCATAGTGACAACCACCTGGAATCAGTCATTTGTACTGTTGTAACAATAGTTTTTAATCTTGGTTTCAGAACGGAAAGTTGATGGCTCCATTGAGAAATTGTGTTTATAATTCCCTCAATTTAGTAAGAAAGTCGCTTTTCTGTGTATCTCCAGTAAGAGCCTATAGGTACAAATATACAGTACAAGTCAGTTCCTTATATCATACAATGTCCGGTGTTGACTCTATCACCGCCAATTTGAAGTCCCTCGGATTCGAGGCGTCCACTTCCTATCCAAATTCGTATCCAGATGCCAACCCAGTCGATGTTTTCCGTAATTACATCACCGAAGAATTGTCCAAAATCTCTGGTATTGACTCAGAATTGATCTTCTCTGCCTTGGATTGGTCCACTTTGGACAAGGGTGATTTACTCGTCCCTCTCCCAAGACTTCGTGTCAAGGCTACTAAAGAAAAATCAGTGCCCGACATAGCACAAGATTGGGCCAAGGAGTTCCCAAAGGGCGAATACTTGAAAGAGGTTCGTGCCCAAGGTCCATTCGTTCAATTCCTCTTCTCCCCTAAATTGTTGTTCAATTTGGTTATCAAGGATGCCTTGACCAGATCAACACAATATGGTGCTATTCCAATTGCCAAGGGTAAGAAGGTTCTTGTTGAATTTTCTTCTCCAAACATAGCCAAACCTTTCCATGCTGGTCATTTGAGATCCACCATCATTGGTGGTTTCCTTGCCAATTTATATGAAAAATTGGGCTGGGACGTTAAGAGATTGAACTATCTTGGTGATTGGGGAAAACAATTCGGTGTCTTGGCCGTTGGTTTCGAGAGATACGGCTCGGAAGAGCAATTGACCAAGGACCCAATTAACCATTTGTTTGAAGTTTATGTTAAAATCAACAAGGATATCGAATCTGAAGGTGATTCTCTCCCAGCTGGTGAATCTACTAACGAACAGGCTAGAGCTTATTTCAAGAAGATGGAAGACGGTGACGAAAACGCCTTGAAGATCTGGAAGAGATTCCGTGATTTATCTATTGAAAAATATATCGACACTTATGCTCGTCTTAATATCAAGTACGACTTGTACTCTGGTGAATCCCAAGTTCCACAAGAAACCATGAAGGAAGCCACCAAGATCTTTTTCGAGAAGAACTTGGTCCATGAAGATAAAGGTGCTTTATTGATAGATTTGACCAAATTCAGCAAGAAATTAGGTAAGACCTTGGTCCAAAAGTCTGATGGTACCTCGTTATATCTTACTCGTGATGTCGGTGCCGCCATGGACCGTTTTGAGAAGTACAACTTTGACAAGATGGTTTACGTTATCGCCTGTCAACAAGATTTACATGTTGCTCAATTCTTCGAAATTTTGAAGCAAATGGACTTTGAATGGGCTAACAGATTAGAACATGTCAATTTCGGTATGGTCTTGGGTATGTCCACCAGAAAGGGTACTGTTGTTTTCCTTGACAACATCTTAGAAGAAACCAAGGACAAAATGCACGAAGTTATGAAAAAGAATGAACACAAATACGCCCAAATCCAGAACCCAGAATTGGTTGCTGATTTGATTGGTATCTCAGCCGTCATGATTCAAGATATGCAAGCTAAGCGTATCAACAATTACGAATTCAAATGGGATCGTATGACTTCTTTCGAAGGTGACACTGGTCCATACTTGCAATACGCTCACTCACGTTTGAGATCTGTGGAAAGAAATGCCGAAGAAATAATTTCAAAGGAGAAGATCATCAACGCCGACTTTGACTTGTTAACGGAAGACCAAGCTGTCGATTTAGTTCGTCTCTTGGCTCAATACCCAGACGTGTTGAAGAACGCTATGAAGACACAAGAGCCATCCACTGTTGTGACTTATCTTTTCCGTGTTGCCCATGTTGTTTCCTCGTGTTACGACATCTTATGGGTTGCTGGACAGACTGAAGAGTTGGCTGCTGCTCGTTTGGCGCTCTATTCCGCTGCTAGACAAGTTCTTTATAATGGTATGACTCTTTTGGGTCTTACTCCTGTCGATAGAATGTAAATTAAACATTAGTATTAGAAATAATAATTTGGTTATCTTTTTAGCATCCAATGTAGACGCATGCTTTTCCGTACCCATTGGTGCTTGTCTTCGTCATGGTTATGATCCCCGAAGTTATGCACCGGCTCATAACCGGGAAAAAATATATTTGAAAAATTATATGTGAGATGATCAAGAAGTTTTCCCAGTGAAGCGGTATATTTTATTAGGAAAAGTGCCTAGAATTCGAATCCTGAGAAATATATAATGGGTAAAGCTAAGAAAACAAGAAAGTTCGCTCTTGTCAAACGTACTATCAACTCTAAAGATGCCCGTATGAAGAAGAACCAGGAGAAGAGCCAGACCGACAAGGCAGACCCTGAGTTGGTCAGAGACGTTCCACAAGTGTCTTCCGCCTTGTTCTTCCAATTCAATCAAGCTATCAAGCCGCCTTATCAGGTTCTTATCGATACCAATTTCATAAATTTCTCGATCAAGAAGAAAATCGACATTGTCAGAGGCATGATGGACTCGTTGTATGCCAAATGTATTCCTATAGTGACCGATTGTGTGATGGCTGAATTGGAAAAATTGGGCCATAGATATGCCATTGCGTTGAAACTTGCCAGAGACCCGCGGATCGAGCGTTTGACATGTTCTCATAAGGGTACTTATGCGGATGATTGTCTTGTTCACAGAGTGATGCAACACAAATGCTATATAGTGGCCACCAACGATGCGGATTTGAAGAGAAGAATCCGTAAGGTTCCTGGTGTGCCAATCATGAGTGTTGGGTCTCATTCTTATGTGATCGAAAGATTACCAGATGTGTTTTAGGGAGTATTACGAGTATGGGATTTTTGGTTCATTTTTGCATATTTTGGATATATATATTTTGGTTATGTCCTTAATCAGTTAGTCTTATGTTAATTTAAACGGTTGGTATACAGCTTGTAGATGAGTCGCGAACACCGGTGTGGATTTGATTGGGGCGTGCACGAGAATGCTTGCCTCACTGAGAGAGTCCCCATAAGGAAGGCGTTGCAAGACGGTGCAACTCCAACATCGAGCACCATAACTACAATTTTTGTGTACAAAAGCGGCTGAATATGGGCGATATAGAAATCTCCAGCGAAAATGTGGCCCAATTGATGGAGATGGGGTTCAGCAACGAAGCCGCGGCCCATGCATTACGAGTAAGTTGAAGTGTGCAAGAGATCTAGATCATTGATACTGACAGAGATATAGTCGTCGGAAAACGATATAGAAAAGGCAATTGGCATCTTATTCCAGGATCCAACGCCATCAAACGACCCACCGCCTCCACCAACGAGATCGGCTGAGAACCAATTGGTGAAGCTCGATAGTCATAATCGTTCAGTCGAGAACATTGAACGGCCCACGGTCCATCATTCGGAACGTCCACATCAGGAGGTGATTGAATTGGATTCGGATGACCAATCTTTTGACCGAAACAGTGCGATGCAAGAGGAGCCTCGTTTTCTGCAACAACCTCCGTTCTATAGACCCTCGTTGGCCCATTTGACCACCGATGCTAAGGATTCGCTGGTGTCTAACGATTCGTCTACTTATAGTTTGAACGAATATGGGTCAAATACCTATTTGGCAGACTCTTCACGAAACGAAAAATCCATTTATCAGGCCATAGAGAAGTATAACCGTGATAACCAGGCCCCTCCTGTTTTGCTTCCAACCACGGCCGGGTTTTTGGAGAGCTATTTTGCACCCTTATTGATGATATTGCATGAGATATACCCGTTCAGAAACGCTTTTTTTGAAATCGAGGGCTTTCCAACTTATGGGTTCCATCCCCGATGGTTCAGTGGGGATTTGATCAATTTGCCAAACACTCCGGAACAAAGATATATATTAGAAATCCAAAGACATTTGGCGTTTCTTGACGGAGATTCGTACCGGTTTTTCGCGTCAATAAAGAATTTAACTAGTTCGTTCCCTAACGACTTCAAGAGAGAGTTTGAGAATGTGGAGAGTGTCGAGGAATTTATTCCTATTATTTACAAGAGTTTTGAAGATTATTTGGGGCTTGCAGCAAAGGTTGAGTCTAGTAAGATTTCCAACTTGATGAATACCAAAGTCATTTCCTTGGATAGTCCAGATCAGGTGCAAAAATTCAGTCATTTGAACGTAGAGCCCGAGAGCATAAGAAATACCTTATTTGAGACTTTAGTCAACTTAATCTGGGGTCCAGAATTTGATAGCATTGACAAGGTGCATTTGACAGAAATCAGTGATATAGTCACTATTGTCTTGGAAAGCAATATTCAGGCTTTAAATCACAACGAATTAATTATTCAAGAGGTATTCTATCCCCATTTATTCTCCGATAAACATGTTGGCCACATTAAGAACATGCTTTCTACTAGAGACTCTCTTCGGGATAAAAGACATGAATTGAATCGTGAAAAGGTTCAATTGAGCACACATAAGGGGAAGAGCATTCCACCGTTGGTGAGTTCTGCAATTGGCTACCTTCAATCCCAAGTGGCGAACATAGGTGATGATAGTGCAGAACTTCAAGCTGCTTTAGAAGACTTGACTAGCTTGAGAGAGGCGATGTTAAATAAGCGAGAGGACTTAACCATTGCACTGGACACGATGGCTAGAGAGGAGGATAATATAGATCTCTTCAATATGGAGGGCATCATTAGCTCAATTTCTGAAGATGAAAGACCTGAACCATATATTCTAACTGGGGTCGTTATCGATGATCACAATTTCTTCTATCTTATGAAATCGCGGGATGGATTGGATGATACTCCAGTTTGGGTGTGTTGTCAATACCTGGGGGAGATCATCAATGACTTCCATATAAGAGTTGTTTCCTTTGAATATGTCGAAAGTATAGTGGAGCAAATCACCGGAAGTGCTTTTGAAAACTCCATTATCTTGGTTTACACTAGAATTACCGTGTGGGATGATGGTGAGATGACGCCTATACCCGAGGGGTTAAGAGTATTCTTGGAAAAGGATCTCGAAGAGAGAAAGAAAACCGAGCAATTATTAGAGGAAAGTAGTGATGAGGATGCTGATGAAAATATGGATGTGATAAGTGACGAAGAAGAGGATGAGTTTGATGACGAGTCTGTGCATGAAGTGATTGAGGTTAAGAGTGACAGCGAGTCTGCTAGCAAAGTGCTGTTGGATGAGAAGGTGCTGAAGGTGGAGGATGCCAATTTGGTTGATCTTTGATTGCATTACTCGATGGAGATATGTAAGGAGTATGTGATAATAAAACGAAGTAACGAATAATTTATGCTGTAACTAACTTATAGGAACCATTTAGTACATGCTTACATAAATCGGCAGCATAGGCATACTGGCGGCGGATAATCCCATCGAGTTTTATCAAGACATTTCAATGGTTGCAAGAAACCGAAATCCGTGATTTCTGATCCAATTGCAGTGTGATAGAATGTCTACATATTCAATCGGTGTGTTGGTTCTTTCCGATACTTGTGCTAAGGACCCCAGTTTGGATAAGACCACTCCTGCGGTAGTTGAGTACATTGAAAGATTCAATGACAGTGCCTCCAGCGAGTATACGGTTACCAAGAAATTGATTGTGCCGGATTCAAAGACAAATATCCAAGCGGTTATAGCACAATGGACCAGTGAGGAAGTATCGTTGATATTGACATGTGGTGGGACAGGGTTCTCTCCCAGAGATATCACCCCCGAGGCAATTGAGCCTCTTCTTGAGAAGAAATGTCCCGGGATTGTCCAATTGATGATTCAAGAGTCGTTGAAAATCACACCGTTGGCCATCATGTCCAGACCTGTTGTCGGGATAATTCAGAAGAGTTTGATTATTACGTTGCCTGGTTCACCGAAAGGGTCTGTGGAGAATTTGAATATAGTGTTGGGGAGTATAGAGCATGCATTGGCTCAAGTTAAAGGAGATAATTCAAGGGCACTTCATAAGAAGATGGATAGAACGCTTAAGAATGTCTTACCGGGGACAGCTTCAATTGAACCACATGTACACTCACATTCACATTCACATTCCCATCATGATCATCATCACCACGATCATGGTCATAGTCACAGCCACACACATGGAGGTCATGGATTGGCCAAACATGAATTGATCTCCAATGACCCCAGCTCAATTACCACCAGATCCAGAGAATCACCATTTCCGATGATCCCAGTTGTGGATGCGTTGAGATTGATATCTGACGAAACTCCTGCACCAACTATTATAGTAAAATCTGTGAATGAAGATCTATTTGGTTATATTATCGCTGAAGACATCCTTTCAGAAGTAAATGTTCCAAATTTCAGAGCTAGTATAGTGGATGGATACGCTGTAATCAACACGGATTGTCCCGGAACCTATCCTGTTGAGTCTATCTCTCATGCCTCTCCTGTCAAGGCCAAGTTGGTGTTGGAGTCAGGAAAGATAGCTAGAATCACGACTGGGGCACCTTTGCCCGACGGAGCCAACGCTGTTATTATGGTGGAAGAAACGCAATTGATAGAATCTACTGAAGACGGCAAAGAAGAGAAGTTGGTCAAGATTCTTGCCACAGCTGTGGTCGCTAATGATAATATTAGAGAAGTGGGTAGTGATGTCAAACAAGGAGATTTGATTTTGACGAAAGGCACAAAGATTTCGACTATTGGTGGAGAGTTGGGATTGTTGATCAGTTGTGGGATTAAGTCTGTCAAGGTATATCGTAAACCTATTATTGGGGTGTTATCTACTGGGGATGAGTTGATGGATATCAACGACCAGGGACAATTAGCGATGGGTCAGATCTATGACAGTAATAGACCCATGCTTATTTCGCGAGTCCGGGGATTGGGATATGAAGTTGTTGATATGGGAATAGTGAGAGACAAGGTGAATCAATTAGAAGACACCATTCGGGATGGGTTCGAGGTCAAGGGGATTGATTATTTGATTACAAGTGGGGGTGTTTCGATGGGCGAATTGGACTTGTTGAAACCTATCATCGAGAGAAATCTCGAGGGGGAGATTGTGTTTGGCAGAGTAGCAATGAAGCCGGGGAAACCCACTACGTTCGCCAAGGTTTCGCTGAAGGGAAGTACGAGATTGATATTTGGATTGCCCGGGAACCCCGCGTCCGCCAATGTGACGTTCAATCTCTTTGTCCTACCATCGCTCTTGCAGAGAACTGGAGACGAGCCCAGATTGCCCCGATTGGCAATGGAGTTGACTGAGACAACCAGATTAGATGCAAGAAGTGAATATAGACGGGTTCATGTGCACCAAATCCAGGACGGCCGCTTGACATATGCATCTACTGGGGGCCAGCGGTCGTCGCGAGTAGGGAGTATGAAGGGTGCGAATGGGCTACTTGTGATCCCATCGGCAACAGATGTCGAGGGTGGGTTCTTGGAGAAGGGGTCGAGGGTGGAAGTGATCTTGATCGACGATATTGGGGTGTTTTACTGAATACATGCATTTTCCACAATTATGTAGGAAAGTGTGAGGGTCGGCAGAGGCGAGGCGACGAGGTGTGCTCATTAACCGGTGAAGAAGGCAGATGAGATGATAAACCATTCGATGTGGGATATCCCACACTTCTATTATTGTAATTCATTCTCGTTTACCACCAGACAATACGATGTTCTCTCTTGCCGAGGCGCAGATATGTGACTGGCATTAGCTAGCTGGCGCAGGAATTAATGTACCTGGTCGTATAAACTGGGGAGTCAGAGGTTCCAGACTCACGACTGGCAGCCGTTCGAACAGAGGTGTTGAGGGGGTGTTGGGCCAGAGACTGCTCCCCCGTCAGAGAAAAGAAGTCGTACAGGCTAATGGGGGTCGTCTGGGGGATATGGCCACCAGACTGCGTTTGTTTTATTATCGCTAAACCGTCTTTCAGAATATTTTTTCCGGAGTGTGATGCGGCATAGATATCATGTCGTTTTCTTCTATGGGCTGCAGCTGCGTTTGCTTCAAAGGACCTGCTCAGTGGACTTCTATAAATAAGCTGGGGGAACCAGTCAACGGAGCCAAGGGAGGAATGAGCAGCTTTGTGTGATGCTAGGCCTACATATGAGTGGAGGACGACGTTTTAATAGAAAGAGCCGGTATTTCGTGTGGGTCGTAGCGTTGACGGTATTGGTTGTCTGTGTGCGATACCATGTCTCGGTCAATTACAAGTTCGTGACAAATGTCAATGATTACGACGAAACACAAGTGATAGTGGACGTGCAGCTTCTACGATGTTCCGATTGGTTGGGATGTGTGGAAGAGACGTCTTTATTCTCGACGGTTTCTCCAGAACAGAGATCATTGCATTTGCTACCCAAGCCGTTGAATCTCTACGGCTCCAAGTTCAGCATCTTCCCCACGACATGGTTCATGGACCATTATCTAGCCGTAGAGAAACAAGATATCGAGGTGGCCACAAGAGCCATCTCCAGAGTTATTGTAGCGCCCTACGGAGACATCCCCCAGGAGGTATTGGACGATCTGGACGTAGTTGCGACGGATGCGGATCTTGTAGGAGTGATCAGCGCCAGAGGATGGGTCAAGAGAGACCTACCGTTGAACAGTCAATTTTGGGTTAAATACGACGATGTCGTGGACACTGGCGCCGATAAGTTTATCAGAAACATCGACATTTTATTCGGATATGGCGATTTGGTCGACTCGAGACCAGGATGGGATTTCATCAAACATAGCATTGGATTTTCAAACTCAAAGATCCCTGTACATTTATCATTGAACAGAAAGAAATACGTCAGTTCCCAGGAAGATCGAATCACGACGAAGAAAAACAGGTTCAAGATCTTACAATTATCGGATTTGCACATAACGACGGAAATCCCGTCCGAATGTGTTTATTCGAAAGATAAAAGATGTCAACGAGACGCCTTGACGTTGAAATTCGTCACTCAAGTACTTGAGAGGGAAGACATAGATCTCGTTGTCATCAGCGGGGATCTCATCGATGCATCGAAGACAAGAGACTTCAAAAGTACCATAATAAAGGCCTTACAACCGATCTTGGCCAAAAAAATACCCTTCTCCTTCACATTTGGAGAGTCCGATGAGAGATTGAACAATGTTTATGGGTCCAAAGACGACATTGTTTCATTTATAAACAGATTGCCCCATTCGCACACCTTTCCATTTCCCAATGCTGATGTGCATGGATTGACCAATTATTATATAAGAATATACCGAGAAAAAAGACCCACCGAAGGAGATATTAATATCCTGCAACCCGATGCGTTGGTGTATTTATTTGATTCTACAGGTAACACTATTG
Organism: Nothofagozyma chilensis; assembly: GCA_030573195.1. Taxonomy (NCBI): domain Eukaryota; kingdom Fungi; phylum Ascomycota; class Pichiomycetes; order Serinales; family Cephaloascaceae; genus Nothofagozyma; species Nothofagozyma chilensis. Next base: position 308,283 of record JAJMCV010000027.1, read on the forward strand.
ACAGTTCGCAGGTTCGATTGGTCAACACATCGCTCCAAAAGGTGGACAAAAACCATTTCCCGTTCATGCTCTCGTTCTTCCATTACCCATTGCCCAATTATAGGCCACTGGGGCCATTCAAGATGATTGGTTCCTACAACGAGAAACACAGGCTTAATACACATACATCAGCACTGATAAGGGACGATTTGGCGGAATTGGGAATGAACGTTGTATCCGTGGGTAAGGAGCAGCAAAATGACGCTTGTTTGTTGAGTGAGAGAAAAGACTCAAAGGGTGAGATAGTTGATGACATCTGGTTATGTTACAGTGGTATGGGGGATAAATATGAGGCTAATAGAAGAGCCAGAATATTCGAAATTGACTTTGAGAAAATGAGGCTAATCAGTTGGAAAATTGATGACAAGACTGGTAAGTCTTTTGACCATCAGAATATTTACAGGGCTCCTTAAATATTGTGCATTGTACATTCTTTTTTTCTTTTACTTTGAATTTTGTTTCTATGGTGAAGTTCGTTAGGTTGGATTGGTAATAGATAAGACAGTAATATAGTGAAGGAAAAATAATTAATTAATGAGTTTGGCAGGTGTAGATGAATGGTTGTTTGAAGAACGGATGTGTCACCGATAATTATTTTTTGGGATGAATAATTTAATTCATTTTTTTAATTTAAATTCAATTCTCATGAGATTCATTAATATTTTCATTGGAGTCATAATTACGTACAATTACATTCTACAAAATTTTACATTGTTTCTCTAGCGTATATTTACCAGGAAATTTACCAAGAAATGATAATCAAATTACACAGATTGAAGCATCTTCGTCTTTTCTGATTATAATAGATGTTAATTGATTCTATTAACATCGTACTAATAAACGTGAAATTCACGTGAGTACACCACCAGACGTCTTTTGTGCCCAGCACGCCTCAACATTTATTTGCACGACTTTTGAATTATGAGCCCGGATTGGGGTTACTGGGACTTTTTTCAGGTGTAATCAATTGTGAGTGGGAGATATTGAAGCCAATAAAATAAGGTACAGTCGGAATTAGCCTGATAACCAATTAATCGTATTGTCAGCGTCATATAGCCGTTCTTTGGTCGTTTTTTTGTTTATGCTCTAGCCCTATAATCGGAGTGTCGCCGTATGATTGTTATTGTCACCAGCTTAAATAGGAACGACAGATTTGACTAGAGATAGCAAATAATTGATTCCACACAAATAGATATATATCAAATGAGTCGGCCTCAGCCGCAACCTCTCGGTGAGGATGAGTATAATGTGAGTAAATAGTGTGTTGGTTGTCCGAGCGATACTAACTACATAGGAGACCCTTCGGGTACTACGTACCTTGACTGTTGCATTGTTGAAAGATGTATCCCGTTCGTTGGGGTTGGCAGTGAGTGGCCGTAAAGCGGACTTGGCGGATAGAATAGAGACGTTTCTCAGAAGCGGAAGAAGCACACAGGATTACTTGAGACAATATGTTGTGAGAATCATCATACTACGGGCGTCTTCTGGTCAACATGTCCCGAGCTACAATGAGGTTGTGAACTCCATGGCGAGTGCAGGAGGAACCTCTTATAACCTGTCGTATTCGTCATCATCATATGCTTCGCATTCGAGCTCTCATTCGCTATCTCAGCCCCGCAAACCTCAGGCTCCAAGACCTGCGTTCAAGGGACATCAATTGTACTTCAAAGAAACCCCCTTCTACAAGTTGAGGAGATTGATTCAGGGCTCTCCGATCATAGCCAAGGCTGCGCCAGATAATAGAGGTACAGCCAACTTGAGATTCACCCTCAATGAAAAAGAGCAGGAGATGTTGGCCACGGATAATAACCAGCTATTTTTGCTAAGCGGTGTAATAGACCCAAAAACTACTGCAACAACTGATGCGAAGTTGTATTTCCCTCAACCCATCGAAATTCACTTCAATCGCACTGTGCTTAAAGATAACGTGAAGGGGATAAAAAACAGGCCAGGGACTGCCAGACCTGCAAATTTGACCCCTTTCGTGAGATCCATGCCCATGGAAAATACTTTGGAGGTTGTATATGCGTTTACTAAGGACGATTTCCTTCTTTATTGTTATATAGTGGAGCCAATATCAAGTGATAGCCTCTTTCAGAACATCATGAACAAGCCGCACATAATAAAACAAGCCACTATCAAGCAAATCGAGGATGAACATAACGCGGAGGATGACGATATCATGGAGGTGTCAACGGTATTGGACTTGAAATGTCCTTTAACATTCGGGAGATTGAAGAATCCCTGTAAATCTATATATTGTCAACATATCCTGTGTTTTGAGGGATTGGCATTTTTACAGCTACAAGAACAAGTCCCTACATGGAGTTGTCCTATTTGTGGTAACATTATTGATGTAAAAGATTTGGCTATATCAGATTATATACTAGAGATCATTGATAATACTGGTGAAGATGATGAAGTGGTGGAGATAGATCCAGATGGATCTTGGCGATTGAAAAAAGAGGACGCAAGAGACCCTGCGCTACAGAACAATAGCAATGATATTTATAAGCCTAAGCAAGAAAATGAGAATGTTGTTGTTCCTAGTGCTATGAACGAGAGTGTGGAGGTTATATCTTTAGACAGTGATACTGATAGCGAGGATGAGCAACCGGAGGTTCTGGCCGCTGCAAATATTATCCCAAATAATTATTCAGTCCATCATCACTCGCTGAGTTTTTCTGATACTCCATTAAGTCAAATTAGAAGAGTGCCTGGAGTTACGCCTGATATGGTCAGACCTACAACTCTATCTAATTACAGTGACCTAGACAATGTACCTCTTAGCAGATTACAGAACAACAATACTCTGTGGCCACATAACAATATTCAAATTGCACAACCTCCACACAATAATCATGCGAATAATAATGATATTCTTGATGCTTTTATGGACACTTCCAGTGATAATATCAGACTTCCCCAGCCTCAGGTTAATTCCAACCATAATACATCCACAATTCTCCCGGGAATACTGAGTTTGGTTGCTACACCTGCCAATAACAATCCACATAATAGGATAATATCAAGAAGAAATAGCGTTATGGAACGTCCGAGATTGACAGAGATAGGAACCGATTCTGCAATCACAGATACTGAAGATGCAGTTGGAGTAGAATCTACTACTCTACAACAATCTAATATGGCTGTTGACCGCACAATTTCGAACACTTTTACCGCAGAAAGTGCAGAACCTTCAGCTCATCAAGTTCATCAACAGGTTATAAATAGGGCAAATTCGAACTCCTCAGTGATCTCTAGAAGATCTTCTATTGGTCACAATAATATTCAACCACAAGTTCCTGCAGATGTGTCATTATATGATACTACTATAACAGAAGATGTATCTGAGCCGGTCAATGCGCAGGTTCTCCAAGCTTCACCACTACAAACTTCACCATCTAGATTACAATCCCAACTCAAATCACAATCGGGTGAAATAAGTAACCAATGGGAATCAAATAGTGTGTTAGACAAAGAAAAAGAGAATAATTTGCAACGGAATAATTCATCCCTTTTCACATCCCAACAACAAAAACTCTCAGATGCTATATCATTACACCGTCAAAATAGTGCTCAAGTAATTTCTCAACCACTTGTTGCGGGAAGGATTGTTTCAGCAAGAAATTCTTCTAGTCCTGCGGACACTGGAGATGCTAACCAAGAAAGGCCTATGACGATGGTGGCTAATTCTGATTCTGGTATACAAGTGACTTCTTCGCACAGTCCTGACCTAAATTACAGGGACCAGGCCCCAGATGTTCCAACCCCACAACAGAACCAAACTCTAGTTAGCTCGTTTCAAGAACAAACTAGTTCTTCTAGTTATAGTCAAGCTGGTAAGCCGGGCCCTCCCGTGGCGGGTGGCAATAATTCAAGGCCAATTCTACCCAAGTTCACAGACTCTCCTAGTCCATCGTTGTCAAATAATGTATCAAACGGTACATTTCAGCCAGCTCCGATGAATGGCAACCATAAAGTCACGTTCCTCAGCTCAAAGGATGCTATCTCATTAATGTACACGACTTTGAATAATAAAATGAATACTCAAGGTGCTAATGGTATTCTAACCAGTCAGGTGGTCAATGAAATAATGGCTAATATGATGGCTAACCCTCCTAAGCCGATGACAATTGAACAATTCCAAATTTACTTCAATAGTATTATGAAGTTCATTTTCCAGAAATATTATAACCTGGCTCCCGGAAACTTTCAATCTTCACATATGAATGGTCCGGTTATCCCTGGAATGCATGTTTCTGATCAATATCAGGCCCAATTGCGCCAACCTCAGAAAATGACAGGCTTTCCAGAGCTGAGTCAAAGGGATACTTTAAGACCGGCACTAGCAAATCAACTACAGCATCCAAGTTTCTCAGAAGGAGGATGGAATAACAACATCAATGTACAAGGTAATGGCCAAATGCAAGATACAAGATATTCCCCTTCGATATTTTCGAGACTCCTGAGTAGAATGCCTCCATCGATGACGCCTATTGCTACACCAACTCCAGTGGCTCAACCATTGGAACCAAATGCCCCTGTTGCTCCTCCTTTAAATCCTGTTTTGGAGAAACCGGTTGTTGGTTTGTTGGGGATCGCTGTTCAACCTTCTGCTATAGTGAGTGCTTCAAAATCCAATCATTCCAGATCTAATTCTATCGGCTCTATTGCGCTGAGCAGACCAAGTCTCCACTTCAACTCTCCGATTCAAACACATGTTTCTCAGGTCCCCGGTGGTAATCAGGCCCTTGTAACAAATGGGTCAGGTCATGCTGAAATACAAGCTGGCTCAAAAAATCCAGACACACCGTCGGGGTCAAAAAGGGCATTTGAAGTAATTGATTTAACTTCTTCTGATGATGAAGAGCGGGCAAGTAAGAGATAGGATGCTTAGATTTATTCTCACAATGTAACAATAGAAATGTATTATATATGTATTAACAAAAACCGGTGTCCTGAGATATATATGTGGTTATCTAATGAAAGGCATCAATGTACCAGTTCTCATTCTAAACTCTTCGTAATCTTTTCCGAAAAAAACAACCAAAAACTTCTCTTCATCTATTTCATTAGTGACATATTCTGACGATTCAAATTGACTATACTTACATGGTATCCTTGTCAAGAAAAAGTAATATGTGGCACTGCATGCCAATAGGAAAGATATTGGGTTTAATAAAAGTAATTGCGTTCCAACTACCCACCAAAAAAATCCAGAATAGCTTGGATGTCTTGAAACTGAATAAACCCCGGTGGTAACAAGTTTGTGCTGTTCCTGATGCTCTTCGGCAATTAAATGAGAGAATGATCTCCCGGCTGTTATCATCGCTAAAGAACGAAGTGATTGTCCTCCAATTATCAATACAATTGCAAACTTTCTGAGAGAGTTGAATCCCTTGAAATTGGGAAAGATCGCTTTTTCAACAAAATACTCCAGTATCGAGAATAAATGCACAATAATGTAAATGAGCCCATTATTAAGAATCAAAAAAGCTTTTTCGTTAGAAATGCGAAATTAATATAAATCTTGTATACTTACAGCCTGAATCAACTTTATCTGGATTGAATTTTGCAGTAACATAAAATTCTAGGAAGTGGAAGAATGATACTACCGCTATATAAAGAAAAACTTCAGGACTGTCGGAATGATATAGACAAAATACCGATATTCCAATAAACAATCCTAGGACTGCAGAAGTTGCTGCAATCACATCTAGATTTTGTCCTGATCCATCTGTCTGCAGCAAGATATTGATGTTGCTTCTTTCTATTTGAGTAGTCATATCTGAGCTACAAGTTTTTTCAAAATCTGTTTCATTGAAGCAGATTACTATGCAAGTACTCTCGTTGCATTAATACTTATAGTGATATTTGATCTGAAACATGATGGGTTTGAATATTGTTACAAAAGATATTTTGTTGCAGCATTTCCTATTTTGGATGTGACAATGGCCTACATTAATTACGATGGACCCTTATTTTATCGTTGTAATTTTTTGCAATAAAATAAATAGAAATATATATTAAAAGGGACAAGAGTTTATTATCATTGACTGGAAACACGGATCAGAGTAGATGTTTCTCTTTTTTGGTCATTAGGGTGCTGCACCATAAACTAGCTACGGATTTCACAGTTATGGTACGCATTATTAAGCAACACATGGCGTTAACAAGGTTGAAAGAGCTTATTTGTCATCTCCGAAATGAATTAATAAGTATTCAGTTCTGAAAGTTGGGAGTCCTGGAGAGTGGCAAAGGTTCATAACCCAACAAGTTAATGCGCTCATAACTCTATTTCATTGAGATAAGGTTTACACTACATCGGAATATTTCGACGAAAAGTTATTTTAAAGACTCTGGGTCTTCTGGGACTATTATTATTATTGAAGTTGAAATTGAAATTGAAATATTATTCAAATTGCAAGTTGTTTGATTTAAAATGAAATCTCTGAGGCGCTCGTAAACCTAATTCCTAATCTCTAAGCACAATTTATAAGCATGGTGATCCTTGTGGCTTGCTGAATACTAAATAAAGTTTTAGAGCGGCATTCTATTCATTATAAAAGAATCTTTATATCACCTCGTTTCTATCTTCCGAAGTAATTCTATATCTGCACACCAATTAGAAAAGATGTCGATTAACAAACTCTCAAAATACACTTTGAATAACGGCTTAAAGATGCCAATCTCTGGATTCGGTCTCTTTAGAACCGAGCCGCAAGAATCTGAGGATATAACCGTTGAAGCTTTGAAGGCTGGTTACGTTCATATCGATTCTGCGGCATACTATGAGAATGAACAGGAGGCCGTAAATGGTATTGCCAGATTCTTGAAAGAAACACCTTCAGTGAAAAGATCTGATATCTGGTTCACCACTAAAATCTGGCATGACAAACACGGGTACGAGCAAACAAAGGCTGCTATAGCGCTTGCTTTGAAGAAGGCAGAAGCAATTGACTATATCGATTTGATCTTGATCCATTCTCCAATGTCCAACAAGGAAAAGAGACTTGGATCGTATAAAGCACTTCAAGAAGCTGTTGAGTCAGGAAAGGTCAAATCGATTGGTGTTTCCAACTATGGTGTTAAGCATTTGCAAGAATTATATGCGTGGGACGGGTTGAAGATTGAGCCTGTAGTAAATCAGCTCGAATTGCACCCATGGTTACCGAGAAAAGACTTACAGGAATTCTGCAAAAAACACAATATCATATTGCAGGCATACTCGCCCTTGACTCGTGGTATTAAGTTAAATGACCCTATTTTGGTTGACCTCTCCAAAAAATACGGATTCACGCCGGCCCAAATCTTGCTCAGATGGTCTTACGACCAGGGATTTGTGGTGTTGGCCAAGACTGTCAACGTTGATAGGATCAAGGAGAATTTAACTGTCTTGGATGATGTGACTCTTAATGATGAGATAAATAAAGCCCTTGACTTTCCTGATTCGTATGAATCTGTTCTTTGGGATCCAACAGTTTATGAAGATCCAAAAGAAGAGAGTGAATAGACATCTGTATGTTTTATTGATTGAATGTTTTTCACTTGGTTTATGTAGCCAACAATGGAATCAATGTGCCGGTGGTAGAACGATACTTCACATAGTCATCTCCAAAGAATTCTACTAATGTTCTTTCTTCATCTTAAGGTGGTTAGTATCAGATACAAATTTCGCCTCTTTTCTGTATACTCACATCTTATTCTCTCTGAGAAGAACTTGTATAAAATTGCAACACCGGCAACGAGACAGACAGGATTCAAGAGCATTAACTCCACTCCTATAACATAATAAAAGAAGCCCGCATAACTGGGATGTCTTGAAAGAGAATAAATTCCCCATGTGACCAATACGTGGTCTCTGTATTTTATTTTTGCTATATTGTGGTTAAATGAATTTCCAGCTGTTATCATGGCCAAGGACCTGAAGATTTGACCAAAAGCCATAAGTATGAGACCTATGATTCTAATGTAACCATAAGAAAGCTTATATTGTGGGAATAGGAAACGTTCAATAAGAGCCTCTGAGACTGTCAATAAATGGAACCCTAAATAATGGTAGCCATTGTTGATGATCAAGAACGCTATCTAATTAGTACCGATGTGATGATAAGATCTCAATTACTCACAATTTGATTGCACTTTTCTGGTGTTGTATTTCGCAGTTACATAGAACTCGAGGAAATGAAAAAGAGCGAGACTAATAATGTACAAGATAATGCTATGGAACTTGACATTAGGGAGAAGAACCACAGATATTCCAAATAGGGTGCCGAGAAATGCGGAGGTTAGGGATATTTCATCTAAAGGATTCAATCTCAGCTCATAGGGAGTTATCCCTTTAGCTGGGGACATGTTATATACAGGATTACTGGTTAGAATGTGCTATTGGTTTTTATAACTGAATCGAATTGTTGCAAAATTTTGATGCCGATAGTAACCGATTGACGGTCCAATGGTATTTACCGGATGACGGTCAATCGGTGTACTACAATACAGATCTAAGGAATGTTGTATAATGTTTATTATGATATAAACGGTATCAATGTCGAAGTGTTTTCTTTATATTTTCTATATTCATCGCCAAAGAAGGAAATTAAGTACTGTTCTTCTTCTAAAGCGGTGTTAGTAGCGAAAAAGCCAATTGTGATGGAAAAATACACACCTTTGATCCTCTGAGAGAAAAATCTATGGATTATCATGCCGAATGCTATTAATGCAAACGGATTCACACTCATCACCTGTAGACCTATAATCCACCAGAAAAAACCCGAATATGACGGATGTCTGGACAAGGAATAGACACCAGTGGTAACCAAGACGTGATCGGAGGCCTTTTTGGTTTGAACATAATGATGGAAAGACGAATTGGCTGTGATCATAGCCTGAGAGCGGAAGAATTGTCCCACAATGATCAACATTAATCCAAAATAAAACAGAATTTTGTTCCGTTTGAAGGTGAAAAATGCACTTTCCACAATCAACTCCAAAATAGCAACTCCATGAGCCTTTAATAGATCGGTATCATCTAATAAAAATGCTGGATATTAGTGAATTTCTAGTATGTTTCTTTTCTCATACATACAATCCTTATCGACCCGGGTTGCGTTGTATTTGGCCGTTATATAGAACTCGAGGAAATGATACAAGGACAAGGATGCGATATATATGGACAAATTCCGACAATCGTAGAAGAAATACGAAGCTATACTGATTCCAAATGTCGCTCCAAGGGCTGCAGATTTCAACGAGATCACGTCCACAGGGTTTTTATGAGGATCTGCCATTGAATCCCGTCTCAATCCCAATATGCGTTCGAATTCGTCATTTCTATTCATTGCAAGTTTCCGATTGGTCCCGTTGGTTGCAACAAATCAATATTTGTTTCATTTGATCTGTTGTATGCGAGATTAAGGGGTCACATGACTTGGGTGGATAACGACCACGAAGCTACAATCACAATTGGCTACAATCACAAATGATTAATGGAGGGTCAAATATAATATATGGATGATGTTCATGATAAACTCTTGTTCATGAATCTCTTACGGGTGAAAGCCAACCAGAATTTACTTGGCTTAGTTGGATCATCTATGTAGATTCTCGAGATCAATCTGTCCGCGAGTTCCTGTCTGAATTGTTGCAAATAACTTCTTAATAATTCAGCTTCGTTTCTGTCTTTTGGGGGTAAATACAACGAATTCAACGGAAAGCCCGCGTCACCGGGAATGGCGAAATTGTCCAACGAGTAATTGTTCAAGATTCTAACGGCATCGCTTCTCGAGGTGTTGGCGCTCAATTTCGACAAACAATCGCTTATGAATAATATCCCGTAGATGAGAACTCTGTCGGCGGGGCCCTTGATCTCGAAGTTTCTGAAGAACGAATTTGCTCTGAAAAGATCCAAAATCTCGTCAATGACGTCGTATTCGGCGCTGGTAGGGAAACTGGGGCCTCTGAACTTGGTTTTGATCGGAAACACCGCAAAATTTCCTACTATTCTTGTGTCTCTGTCTTCGCTTAAGAATGTGGAATGATAGGCCTAATTGTTAATACGAGACGATAATTCGAGTTTCCTTTCGCTGGAAATACATACTGGCATGATATTGGATGGGATTTGATTCGGGTTATTTATTGATTATGGAGTTTATTGTACAATTGTTCTTGACGTCTCCTATCGATGTCAGAGGTTAATGGAGACGGGAGAGTTCGGCATAATGTGCATGGAGGGTGTGTGCATCCCCAAGGCTATGGTGAATAGAAATAGAATAGAAACAGTTGAGAATAGAAGATTCTATATTTTATTTTTAATTTTATTGTGAATGTGTGAAAATCATCATTGTCCTGTAAAATCGCCATTATTACATCGAATTGCCGTAAAATCATCATGATTACACCTAAAGAATGCTTGAATCACCACTTTTTTTCTACAATTCTACAACTAAAGAGAAATAAATTCAGATGTTCCTCCATTCGCTATGACCTCTTCTACCCCGTGATTACCACCCGATTATGTCCCTGGCTAACACAGTATGGAACAAGCATCACCGATAAAAACCGTCCCCAACAACAACACCACAACATCAGCGCCAAATCGCACTAAACTCCTCGGCCCCCATCTTCCATTAATTACTTCCGGCCGCGTTACAACAGAATAGGGGTTTCTTTGTGCGCATGTGCACATGTTCAGCTTCTAACCATGCATGAGACATGGAACTGAGCCATAGAGCTCAGGAGTCAGCACGGACCTACAAGGCTGTACTATTGGGGAATCCAACAACGAATGCATGGTTGGAACAGTATCGGGTCTTTCGTTGGTCAAGATGCTCCCGATTCTGGGTTTGTCTATCACATCCAAGTGTTTGTTGCGACATTGGAGGGGTTGCTCCAGCGTGTTTCGATTTGGGCCGAAAATGGAACACATTTTTTTTCATGGAATATTTTCCGTCCGATGGCAGATGGAACACAATATGCCTTTTGTTTCCATATTTTGTCTCTGATATTTCTCGCTATCTCGCCTTTTGACCTTGAACTTGTCCGAACAAGACAGAGGTCACCCCCGTCTTGTCAGGACCCCACGCGTCGAGGTCGCCGAAAAGAATTTTCCATACTAAGTTTGACAACAGTATTGATTACGATGAAATAAAGTACTTCCTCCTGTTGTTGGTCAGCATTGTTATCTAGTTCAACCTCATTCATTGTATTATTATCTAAGGGTTTTTCCGCGGGACATTTTTTTCATTGCATTTCACATCACTAATAACTAATCGCAATGCTGTTGCCAGATTACATCCAATATGGAGCCCCCACGATAGAAGCTCCCTTCGGTTTGAGATTATGGCCCATTTTCAACCATTTCTTCGGAAAGGTTGCTGGCTTCGAGGCCAACGACTTTGAGTTCCTCCACCACCAGACCTTCATGGCTAACGGCTATCATGCTGTCGGGATCATCATCGCCTATTATATCGTTATCTTTGGCGGTAGAGCCCTCAGCGAGAAGCTCAACTTGCCGGCTTTGAAGTTGAACTTCCTCTTCCAATTGCATAACCTCGGGTTGACCACCGTTTCCTTGGCGTTGTTGTTGTTGATGATCGAACAAGAGCTCCCAATCTTGTTCAACCACGGTGTTTTGTACGCCATTTGCCACGAAAACGCCTATTCCCAGCACTTGGTCACCTTGTACTACTTGAACTATTTAACCAAATACTGGGAGTTGATCGACACCGTCTTTTTGGTCTTGAAGAAGAAGAAGTTGTTGTTCTTGCACACCTACCACCATGGTGCCACTGCTTTATTGTGTTTCACCCAGTTGACCGGTCACACCGCCGTCGAATGGGTCCCAATTTCGCTCAACTTGGCCGTCCATGTGGTGATGTACTGGTATTACTTCCTCTCTGCAAGAGGTATCAGAGTGTGGTGGAAGGAATGGGTCACCAGATTCCAAATCATCCAATTCTTGATTGATTTGGTGTTTGTCTATTTCGCTACTTACACCTTTTACGCAGCAAATTACTTCCAATTCCTTCCTCATTGGGGCTCATGTTGGGGTACTCCAACCGCTGCTGCTTACGGTTACTTGATCTTGACCAGTTATTTGGTTCTTTTCATCAGTTTCTACATCAAGGTCTACAAGAAGGGTGGTAAGAAGACCGCCAAGAAGACCGTCTCTGCTGAAAAGGCTTCTGCATCCGCTTCCACCACCTCTTCAGCCACTGCCACCACCAAGGCCACCTCCAGAAAGGCTTAAGTCTCTCCAATATTCTTATATATCTATAAAATGTTTGAATCATGTTTATATAATGTTTAATAAATTAATACACCCTCCTACAATGTCCTGTTCCAATAGTTATAGCATTAAAATTAAAGGTTTTTGAAATACTCTTTGATAAAAAGGGAGCTTTTCTTATAGCGTTTTTCAGCATATTTGTTAAATATAGCACTCATCTTTTCCTCGGCAATTCTAGCACTATTCAATAAGATGTTCGCAACTGGCTTCAACTGTTGTTCAGTGTACCCGGAGTAAAACACATGGCTCTCCGTCCATGTTCCCTTATTTAATAGCTGTCTTGATAAATAATGTGAGCCTGCTGCCAACCAACTGGGCTGCGAAGCTACGAATCTGGCATCCATCACCGTCAATTCCAAGAAGTACTTGGCTAATGTTCTTGTCTCAAAGTCATAGTCGTCAGCTTTACTCGTTCTTCTCAAAAAAGACATTGGACCGGGCCAGCCCATATCAAATTCCAACACATCAATCATGAATCTCTCCGCTTTCAACAAATCGTCTACGGTGTAGGCGTTGTCCACCATGTAGGCTATTTCTTGTACCGAGGGACAATTGATCTCCTCGTATTTGGCCGCTATGAAGAGCGCGACGGCCCCCACTAACTGAAATCTCGACAATGACACCTTCCTCTTGCTCAAGAATCTATCTATGTAATTCACTGTCAAAAACAACGTTTCTGGGAGCAAATTGAATCTCCCGTGGACCTGAACGATCCAATCTATTAGTACACTTCTCATCTCCCACTTCAATTCGTCCTGATTATCCATATATCTGGGATCTGGCGCCAACTTTATCTCCAATTCATGCATGTAATTGAATATCTCTGGGGCATATTCGGCCACCATTGTTACATCGTAGGTGTCTTCGTCCTCTTCATCCAAAGTGTCTCTGGAAAACTTTCTCATGACCAATTGTAACTCGTTGAATATGGCCTTATCCCATTTTGGTTCCATTGGCTGGACATCGTCGTCATCATCATCGTCTTCTTCATCATCATCATCTTCCTCCTCCTCCTCCTCGACCGCCTGTTCTTCGTCATCGAACTCGAACTCGCCGTCGAAATGTTCTTCAACACCGTAGGAACGACGGTACGTTTTGGGGAGTGCTTCTGGTTGATCTGTTTCGCTCAATGGGTTCTCTTTCTCGTCGTAATCCATATCATCCTCGGTTTCCTCGTCCAAGTCATCTTTGTTGACTGGAAGTCGCTCCACCGTGACGGAAGAATGCGAGGATCTGTGTTGTTTGGACTCCTCATGGCTCGAGTCCTCCTTATATATCTGAATTCGTTGTGGGGGTTTGTTCACACCCGTGGAGGCCTTGGTGTGTAGGGCGTTGGAGAGTCTGGTGACATCGCCAAGAGCCGTTCTCGTTATGCTGACGGCCTTTCCAGTCAAGTAGCTCTTGGATCTCATGGTGACGTTCTTGTGTTTCAACTCGACGTTTTCGTCTGTTATGGAGGGGGCAGCACGGAGTTTTGCTGAACCCGTGGTGGTTGAAGTCTGGAAAGATTTCATGGTGTGAGTTGAGTTGTAGTTTGTACCGTTCACTATAGCTAGCACATGTAAGGAAGGTGGATGATTTAAAACAACAAGTTAGATAGCCAACGGAGAATTGAAGCGGCTCGTTCTATACTGGTCTCTTCCAGGATATATCTGATCAAATCAACCTCTCAATAATTCCTGTTATGAAAACAACAAAATATAATTCCCAAATAGTAAACAAGATCTAATGTCTCCTGCTGCGCTGTATCTGCTAAACAAGGTCCCTCGCAGAATCACCAAGACAAATGAAACTGGCACAAAGCTGAACTTGTGTTTGTTTGTCGGTGGTCGCTATGATTTTCAATCTAACCGAGCCTGATCCGGCATGATGTAAACATACACAGCTCCAGCAACGAGCCGCAGATGAGCCGCAATGCCCAAACGGGAAGAGGTCAAAGTGGTATCTGTGTGGTGTGTGTGGTGGTTGTGTGATAATGAAGTGTGTGGTGATATGTGTGTATATTGGAACAAATACAATACGATAACAGCTATTATAGACAGTTGACAGTGTTAGTGGTGATGATGCTACACTTCCCACAAATATGGTTATGCGTCGATTACATGTTTGGGCACGTGACGGTTGCCAGAGCTGTTGATGCCAACCTAACTGCGAATCTATGGAGACTAAAGATATACTGATGTGAGCGTGTTCGACGAGATAACTCGGCTCTTAAGCGAAGAGAGCTACTCGGCAGTAAATGGGTGTAATTATTTTCGTCTTTGCTCTATTGACCACAGATTCGCGACATGTCTCATCAAGAAAATGACGAAAGGGGCTACAAAAAAATAAAATTATATTAACAAGATTCGTTTGATTGCGGCAATTTTTCTAAATTATTTAAACCATTTTCCAACCAATTCTAACCAACCTCTATATTCAACACCACAACACCAGAAAACACATCCCTACATCACTCGTCTAACAGTGACAACCCAGCGATCTCCAGCCGATGGCCAGCGACGAACGGTGGAGGATAATATAATGAGTGGGGTTGTACAAGGCTGACTGGGATGTCCATTATGATGCAAGTCGCAAGGCAAACGAATACGAGGGCTCGTTTCGGCAAACCCAGCTATTCCGCGCTGGCTTCGAAGTCTACGAGGATGACAAGCTAGACCAGCCGTTCGCTCGAACGAACCCCCTCAGGATAATGGGTTCAGAAAAATTGCGATGTGCGAGACGTGCTCTATATCGTGCGGATACAACCTCTCCACAATCGCACGCATATTCTGAGCTGACACGCAGTCCAACTGTAATCCGCCAGATCCAAGCAGGAGAACGTCATAGGAGCCAGAAGCAAGTGGTGGAGGGCATGGGCAAGTGCCACCACCGCCAACAGAAACACCACCTGGTCGCTATTGTTTTTGCGCGAGCTACGGCTGTTATTGGCAGGCTGAGATGCCAAGCTCTCGTACAAAATTGACGTTTTGGGAAGGTTTGTCACCATACGAAGATCTGGTGGCCACACTACGGGAAGGCACGGCTCGCTCGGTCAAACAGGTGCCGACCCTGGATGACAGATGGACAAGCACCGAGGTTGCAAACCACACCAACAAATGGTGAATTTGAGTTCAGAGAGGTCGGCAGCTTAGGGGCGAGGCCGACGACACCAGAGAAAGCGTAATTATCTCTGGTGGCAAGTCTGGGATGATGCCATCATGCCTGGCCCTCACGTCCAAGTGCTGGGCTTGACCGCAACAAACGGATTTTGGCTTTAGAAGTGCCTCTAACTGAAAATTCACACCGCTCGGCAGCATATGGAAACAAATTTACGCATAGTCCGTCTATTTCCTTGGGCGCCCCCTATAGTCTATCCCCGACATCAATAAAGCAATTTCAATATATTTGCAGAATGGGATATAGTGCCACCACTGACCAATGCTATTTGAAGCTCCGTGGAAAAACCCTGGTGGCAGGCCCCTTCCACGGAGCTCGACACCCAGGCTGGACCTTTTGTAACAGCCGTTCCCGTGTTCCACCAACACTTATGTAATATGACAAATGAGTCTCGGGCGTAAACCCGTTTAGTAGGCAAAACATTTCATTGTTCAGCTCGCTTTAGCTACAGTCATCGTATGCAGGTGTTAAACTCTTACAGCCGCTTCCATGAATTCTATATAAGGCGAAGACCTGCTTCCATGGCGAAGGGCTATAGCGGTGGACATAGACACTTACACTCACATAGACATTTTAATTTATTTACAACATTCGAAAATCATCACCATGGACTCGAATCACGACAGGATTACAAATTTGCCTACATTCGACAACTTGTTGACCAGATTACCTCCCATGAACGCGAACCAAGGCCAGAATCTATTGCCTTCCATAAGTTTGAACTCGCCACCATCGCCCCCTTACAACATACACAATCCAAAACCGGTGTTATTGCCTCCCTTGACAAGCAACAACTTGACATACAATGATTACCAAGCATACAAGCCTCCGGCAACAAACATGCTATTGAACAAGAATTTGGCACCCTTGAGTCCTCCCTTGAGCGAGCCCAGATCGAGGAGTTCCAGCGGCAGTGGCAACGTGACGGTTTTGCCCTCTATCGCATATTCGTACGACTTCGGGTCGGAGAGCCAGGACTCGGATGAAACCGAAAAGAAACAAAAAACGAAACCAAGAAGAAAGAGACAATGTCCTGAATGCAAGTTGTTCTTCTCGAATCTTGCCACACACAAGTCCACACATTTGAAGCCCGATTCCAGACCCCATATCTGTGAATATTGCTCGAGGGGCTTCGCTAGACCCAACGACTTGTTCAGACACACAAAGAGACATTGGAAAGAGATGGGCACCGACCAGGGCCAGTTCAAATGTCCCTTCAATAAGGCATATTTAGAGACCGAGCCGGAGGCCGCTACAACGAAGAAGGAACATTGCCATCCCACGGGGATCTTCTCCAGATGCGACACCTTCAAGAACCACTTGAAAGCGTTGCATTTCGAATATCCCTTGGGAACGAAGAAGAACCAGAGAAACCATGTCGATGGTAATTGTAAGAGATGCGGGAAACACTTCAGAAACGTCGACGAATGGTTGGTCAACCATATCGACAAGAAACAGTGTCCCGGCAGTAACGAAACTTGCGACCAATAGAGAAAGATTTGGCCGCTTATATTTATGACTAATGTATATTATGGGTTGGGTGTTTATGATATAAAACATGTATGTATATGGAGAAAGTGTAGTCTGGCCCTGCCATTTGTAATGATTTGCAGCAGCGGCAGTTGCAGCATCATCCTCGGTGGTTGCAAGATGCAACGCCCGTGGCTCGTTAGGTTGTTGGCTTAGGAAATGTCCGCGGAGTTAGCCGGTGGGTTCGTCGTGACCTGGAACTACCACCACCACCAAAATAACGCTCGTACTAACCGTGGCCGACTTGACAATTGCAGCACCGAGGTTTAATGGTTTCTGGTTTCAGGGAACCTTCGGAATTGCTGCAACATGCCGGCGTGGAAGGGAGATAGCGACGCTCCTAACCGACCACCGAAGGGCCACAGTAGACAAGGAGAACATGCATCATGTCGGGGACAAGGCTGTAGCGTGAGAGATTGTAATTTGCATTAGGACAGTTTGTTTGGGGCAGTATTTGTTTTTGATTTTTTTTCGATTTTTTGCGATAAATTATGGCGTTGTTCTACACATTGTTCAAATATCTCGCGTATGCCGTAGTTGTTTCCACCTATAAGTCGCTCCCGCTTGCTTACACGGTTCGGTTCTATTACCACATCATTGTGAATTTGTTTGTCCCCAGAGCGAAATATGACACCAATGGCGAATTGAACACGTTTGGAATTACCAATGTATTCCAAACCGTCAATTTGGCCACCTACAATTCTCTCTTGGAGGTGGATTTCTACATGCACAAGTCCAATTCCACGTATTTTTCGGATTTGGACATTTCCAGAACGAAGCTCTTGACCCAGGTGTTCCAGAAATTCTTTTATAAATGTGGTGACAACTCCAACGGGATGTTCAAGAAGCCGTCGTATTCCAATTGGCCGTATGTTCCGGTTGCCAGTGTTAGTTCGATATTCAAGCACGAGATCAAGCCATTTGCGCGTTATACCGTGCAATCGCGGGTTCTAGCTTGGGATAACAAATGGCTATTCATTCTCTCGAAGTTTGTTCTACCAGGTGGTAAGGTGTGTTGTGTCTCACTCACCAAGTATGTGTTCAAGAATGGCAGAATCACCATCAAACCAGAGGTGTATATTAAGCAATCTGGGCTTTGGAACGACGAGGTTTCCAAAGTCAACGACGAGAATTACAAATACGTGCAGCATTTCGTCGACACGGGCGACCTCGAGGAACTCAGTATGTTATGATACAACTATGGCTTACGATCTGTAAAACGCAAAATTGGCTCTATTAAAGACAATCTAAAAACAATAACAATTCTAGAAACATCTAATTGTCAACAGGCTTGACGCCGTACCCGTTGACGTTTCTGTACATCTTGACACCGTTGTCACCGTCAACGAATTGACACCATCTACCGGATTTCCATAAACTAACCCACATATTTTCGTCAGAATGCATGTAATGTTCACCCATAACCTTCTTAATAGCGGCACTGGCTTCTCTGGCGTTGTAGAAAGGAATTCTAGAACAGTAATGGTGCAAGACATGGGTTTCAATGATGTCATGGAAGATGAATTTACCAATAAAACCGTATTCTCTGTCAATAGTGGCAGCAGCCCCTCTGGCAAAGTTCCACTGTTCACCGTCGTAATGTGGCATGAGCGGATCAGAGTGTTGCAAGAAGGTGATGAAAACTAACCAATGGTTGACTAAGAGGTAAGGTAAGGCCCAGTTGACAATAACGTTGAAGGCACCGAAGTTTTGGTACCATTTGTACAAGACGAATAATTGGGTCAAGATACCGATATCAGATAAGACAATGAACCAATATTCCTTCTTGTCGAAGATCATGGAAGCTGGGTTGAAATGGTTGATTTGCCATCCGGATTTGCCCTCGAACTTTTGTCCAGTGACGTTGGTGAACAAGTATGCGATCCAACCACCCAATTGTTGGACAATCAAGGAATATAAAGTGAAAATAGGAGAATCTTCGGCGATTTCAGCTAACTTGGAGGCACCCTTCTTGGCCAAGAATTGTTCCTTGGTTTGAGGAACGAAAACAGTGTCTCTGGTCAAATGACCAGTGGCCTTGTGATGTCTACCATGGGAATATTTCCAGGAGAAGTAAGGAACCATCAAATAACTGTGCAAGACCCAGCCCACAGTGTCGTTGACTGCGCCGTAATCGGAGAAAGCTTGATGACCACATTCATGGGCCAAGATCCAGAGACCGGTACCAAACAAACCCTGGGCGTAGATGTAAACACTCCACAAGGCGAACTTGAGGACAGAGTTCTCGAAGGTTGGGATGTAAGTGTTGGCCAAATAGCCAAACACAACCATCCAAAAGATGTCTCTGAAGACATAATACAAGGACTCGATCAATCTTCTCTCGTAACAATGAGATGGAATGGCGGAAAGAATGTCCTTGATGGAGTAATCAGGAACCTTGAAAACGTTACCGTAGGTATCAACGGCACTCAACCCAGCATTGGACAAGGTAGCGATGTTGCCCTTCTTGTTGATGTGGGTGTTGGAGTTGGAGGATTGGTTGGCACCACTGACAGATCTGACTTGAGACATGGCGAAATCTATGAAGGAACAATAAAATAAGTTGTTTATCACGGTCTATCAACTACCTTTTATGTATCTATACGTGTAGCAGTGTAAAATTACTAAAGTCTTTCTAAAGAGCCAATACGGACGAAAGAGACAACACAAGCTTCCGTTAGTTATGGATTATTAACCTAATAATAACGACACAGGGAAAAAGAAAAAACGCTAGTGAAAATCCACCCTGGCTGCCTCTATATAAATCATGCGTGGGATTAAAAAAATTTACTACACACGATCAGCACATAATTAGGGGGCCAATTACCCGAGTGATGGAATGGTGGGCACACGGAGCTCGTGGGGTGCTTGAAGACGGGAATTGAGTGTGATGGTGGTGATATCGTGGCTAAAGTTACGGGTTGAGGTGTTTGTGTGGAAACGACGAGTCCTTCGACCCCTCTACTACTTTGCAAAGTTGGTTGACTAGGAGTCAAACGGCCTAGTCCCTTAGATCGAAGCCCGCATATACAGGTTCCAACATTTTTTCCAACAAAAGGAACACACCACGTACATGCTGATATAATGCCGCATCCTAACAGGGTGAAACAGTTCGTGGACGATTAGGGGTGATTATATAATAGAGATTTCTTTTTTCTGGCCAAAACGATTGGGGAAGGGAATGCACTTCTGGTCGTTTCGGGAACTCAACCAGCAACAGAGATACGACATCCACCGAGACTCGGAGGTTCCAGGGACGCTGCAATTGGACAACCATGGTCGAAACAATGGTGAATGAGTTGCTATTGTTGTCGAAATAATCTTCTTTGGGCCACTTACCCCACTTGATTGCGGAAGTTCTTAAATATTTGACGTTGATGGTTGGCCAATTGCAGCAGAAATCTCGCATCCGACTCGATTTATCTCCAAAACACCCCAAACACCCCATATTCCCACCTATCACCACCTTCATAACGTCAGATTCATGGCATTTTTCTCCATCTCTCGCTTCTTTTGCTTCTTCATCTTCTATCTGTTTCAGCCCTATTTATGGTCGTGCATCCCCCATGTGACTATCGAAAAAAGCTGCATATATTTGAATCAACCAGATAAACTATTTGCGATTGAGTTGAAGTTGCAGCAATTAACATTCATATTCATATTCATAATATAAAATGTCCGACGTCAAGAAGAAACCCGTCAATTTTTCCAACATTTTGCTTGGAGCGGGCCTCAACATGTTCGAGGTTACCACCTTGGGCCAACCATTAGAGGTGGTCAAGACCACCATGGCTGCTAATAGAGGCTTCTCCATTCTACAATCGTTCAAACATGTGTGGTCCAGAGGCGGTGTGTTGGGGTTCTACCAAGGTTTGATCCCGTGGGCCTGGATCGAGGCCTCCACCAAGGGTGCTGTCTTATTGTTCGTTTCCGCGGAAGCCGAATACCAATTCAAGAAAATTGGAGCCTCCAACTTCACCTCTGGTATCGGTGGTGGTGTCACCGGTGGTTTGGCGCAAGCCTATCTTACCATGGGGTTCTGCACTTGCATGAAGACGGTCGAGATCACTAGACACAAGCAAGCTGCTACCGGGGCCGCAACCCAAACCTCGTTCCAAGTGTTCAAGGAAATCTATGCCAGAGAGGGTATCAAGGGGATAAATAAGGGTGTCAATGCTGTGGCTGTACGTCAAATGACCAATTGGGGTTCCAGAATGGGTTTATCCAGATTGGCCGAAGAGGCCATCAGATCGTTGAGAGGCAAGAAGGAGAGCGACAAGTTATCTGCTTTTGAGAAGATCGGTGCCTCCGTCATCGGTGGTGGTTTATCTGCCTGGAACCAGCCTATTGAGGTCATCAGAGTGGAGATGCAATCCAAGACTGACGATCCAAACAGACCGAAGAAGATGACTGTTGGGTCAGCTGCTAAGTACATTTACCAAAACAACGGGTTCAAGGGTTTATACAGAGGTGTCACTCCAAGAATCGCCTTGGGTGTCTGGCAAACGGTTTGTATGGTTGGTTTAGGTGACATAGCTAGAGAATTTGTTGGGAAATTGACAGGTGACGTTCCTGTTGCAAAGCACTAGACATGATATAGGGATATAAATTTATTTATTATTAGTGTGTTACATGATAGAGCAATATAAATTTATTACTTAACTTAATTATTTTATTCTTGTTACATGATATAGCAATGTAAATCTATAATTAATTATTATTTTTCTGTGTTATACCAATATAAATCTATTAATTCTTTTCTTTTCCCTATTACACAATATAGCAATATAAATCTATTTATCAACCTAATTAGTATTTTTCTGTATTCCCCATCTATCATAACAGTATAAGCCAAACATGGTCAAAATCAAGCCAAATCCCTGAGTCTTCGACACTCTTTGACCCTCGCAGATAATGGCACAGATGATCACCACGATTCTTTTCATGATATTAGCAATTGAATAGTTGACTGGAGATATTTGTCCAAGAATGTGGAATGCCAACAATGATTGACCGAAATGACTCAACCCATTAACGATCATGGTTAAGAAAATGGAAGAGGTGATTTCAAGCAAGGAGAATTTTGTGTTGCTGAATGTCTCGGAATACAAGTACACAGGCAACGTGAATATGAACCCAATGATGGAACAGAAGAACAAGATGGAGATCTTGTCTAATTTCTTATTGGATGAAGATGCAACGGATGAGGTAGGCAACGAGGCCTTCTCGATGGTTAAGAACTTCTTTGCGAAGATGTTCTGTGAAACAAAGATGATCATGGAGATGATAGCGAAGAATATCCCCTTCAAGAAGGACTTCTCGCCCAAGGTGGTTTTGTTGAAGCACGACAACATGACGCCCAAAATCAACGGACATAACGTCAAATAGGTGACGTAATTGTATTTCTTGTTGAAAAGGAACTTGTAGGACAACACAGTCACCAACGGAGCCAAGGCCTTGATAGTGTGGACCATGGAAACCGGGATCAAGGACGTGGCGTTATGGGAAGTGATGTGGCCCACAAATTGGAAGATCCCCATCGGCAACGTGATGGACAAGATGAAGTCATCCGGGGTGACGAACTTGGAGATGGAGTCCCGTAACCTCAAATTGGGCAAGGTACCTGTGGGAAAGCTGTTCTCCAAATTAGGACTCATCAAGATCCCCTGATACAACACCACACAGAACAAACAATTCAAGCTGAATTGCACCTCGGTCAATGTGATGGGATATGCAAATTGTTTTAAAATGGACTTGGTTGTGGTGTTGGAGACGGCTGAAAAAATGTACCACAACAAACATAGCAGTAGGATCTTGTAATCGATGGGCGGAAGGAAGCTGGAGAGACCATCTATGAGTTGTTTTTGTTCTGTATGGACGTTATGAATTTTGATTTCGGGCTCTTGACTCGTGGTTAGGATGATTCTCCCATGCGATTTGGTTCGCTTGTGCGATATCGAGTTGGTTCTCTTGTGGGAGATCGAGTTGGACTTCTGTAAGGTGATCATGACGTGAAGCGAAGGATATGATTAATGTCACAACTTAAGCGATTGTAAATAGTGGCCTCTTCTATATATATAACCCGTATATCTAGACATAGACGGAACACGTTCGATAAATAGCGAAAAAATCCTAAAAAAGTGGAAAAAAAGAAAAAGAAAAACAATTGTGCATGAACACACGTGACCATGCGTTTCAGCCCGGTTATTATTAGAACCGATCCATTACGACACCGTCTCTGTCAGTTAGTCTGAGGTGAAACACAGGTCAACGCTATTTTTAGCGATTTGATTGTAAATAGACTCACACCAACTTCATTACGTTCATATTGCGGTTCTGGCGGTCTATCGTTTCTCGCCAAAAATGCAGGTACCTCGACCACCACATGTCTGCTTATCTGAAACGACTCGATTGGGAACAATGATCAGCCTTTCATTGCTGTGGTCCGTAATTAGATGGTGGTTGGCAGGTAATTTTGGGAAATTCCTAGTGATATTGGATTCTTAAACGCCCAATCCAGCCCGATACTAGTCTGCTATCACCTTCTCGCATTCTTCTCGTATTATTCTTGTTCTCTCTCTTCTGTCGCAATTGACTTCAATGCGTTACCGTTGTGCTGGTACACCAAACACTCTGCGGATGTCACCATATCTCTCCACACATTACCAACATCTATCATGATACTTGCAGAAAATGGCCTATCTGAATAATTTCAATTGTCCAGAATCAACGAAATTGACACTAAAATTCGAAAAAAATTATTTAACACCTGAAACGGGTGCTGACGCGTGTAGATATATGGATCATCTTGTATATTGCAACCGCCTTATACAATCCGATCATCACTTCTAGCAGATTCCTTCTCTCGTTGCACTTTTACAAGGATACTAGATGTCAATACAATCTCCTTCCTATGCATTATGTATGTAATTTAGATATGAAACACATCATCCCAGACATCTTCAACTCATTGTAATCTGATCCCGGCACTTCTTGCTGACTCCGGATCCCCATTATCACCTCCAGTTACCAAAATACTAGAATCCTTCATTTGTTGCTTCTCCTCTTCAATTCTCCTCAATTGCTTCTCTCTCAGCTTATTCCCTGGTAAGGTCCCGTGGAATTGGTGAGAAAGATGCTTATATGCCTCCTTTGTTGTCAATTCTCTTCCTGTATCGTCTGTGTATGTTAATTTGACATTGGGGTTATAATTCTTCAACCTATCTTCATCAATTCGGGCCTTTTCATGCATCAAACGCTCTTTTTCCTGTTCCAAATAAACTTCCTTATCCTTTTTACTCAACCCTCTGAAAGTCCGGTCATTCTCAACCATGGATAATATCTTGCTTTCTGCAAATTCATATTTAAGTGTGTTTGCATCTGCCAATTTCTTCTGTTCTCTCTCCAATTTGGACTTCTTCAACTTCTCTGAATCAGCTGTGATAATATTTCTTGCAGATAAATATTTCAATGTTTCAGATAATCCACCCTTGAAGTTAGGGTCGTTAGAGACGTGGTCGGATTCCTCATCATCTCTGACTTTCTCCTCTCCATCGTCGTTTCTCGATTCGATTATTTGATCCTTCAAGTTATCTTGCTCGACATCTTCATCTTCTCTTACTTCAATTTCGTCGATTTTGATTATAGAAGCCAAGAAATCATTGG
This sequence comes from Nothofagozyma chilensis, assembly GCA_030573195.1. Taxonomy (NCBI): domain Eukaryota; kingdom Fungi; phylum Ascomycota; class Pichiomycetes; order Serinales; family Cephaloascaceae; genus Nothofagozyma; species Nothofagozyma chilensis. The sequence goes on from JAJMCV010000027.1 coordinate 332,965, forward strand.
TGCTATCAATCACAACTGAATCAATATTACCTGATGTTGTGCTCTCTTCTTCCGCTTCTCGAAGTTCTGCAGCGATTTCTTCCGGTGTCAATAATTTTCTTTTCCTTTGAACCTTTCTTCTCTTCATGCTCAACATATTTTGTAATTCCTCATCATCTATTAATTCGTCATGATCATTTGACAATTCGACCCTTCTTAGTTCAATTTCTTCATCATCAATCTGTAATTTCCTCTTCTGTTTCTCCTTTTTAGCCTTTTTGGGCTTCTTGAACTTTGTGGGTTTATTTATTATCGCGTCAAGACTTTCTAATTCTTCCTCTTCTTTAAACAAGTTCGCAATTACCACATTCTTCGTAATTTGCGCTTCCTCTTCCTTCTTGTCAGACTTGGGAATGACATTCCCGTTAGAAATCATCACAAATTCTCTCTCAAGTTCATCTTCAGGTCTAATTTTCGTCTCCTTCCCCATCTTGGCATTGACCAACTTCTCCATTTTAGCCTCCCTCACCAATCTGTCATTTTCCAACTCATCATCAGAATTATCATCCAAGATGCTCTGATCTTTCAAGGTAAATATCTCATTATCTTTTAATCCGCCGATCTCTTCTATGCTATGGGCTATCTTAAATCCCGATAAGTTCTCTTCTTCGTGATAATTGTCGGTATTTATCGTCTTTTTCTTTCTCTTCGGTTTAGGCTTCCCTATGTTGTTCAACCAATCATCAGTGGCTTCGTCAGCATTCTCTTCATCCAATAATGTTCTTCCTAGTTCGGCCTTCTGTCTCATATTTGCCTTCATACGGGCATCTTTGAGTTTCTGTTGCATCTTCTTCGTGGCTACATCTGATACAAAGCTGACTGTGGGTATATCATTCTCTACAATCACATTACTTGTGGGAAGGGGTATGGGTTTCAAGCCCAAGGAAATACGAAGCTTATTTGTCTCCTCAATAGATAATTCCTCTTTAGGCTTAATAGACCCATCATTAGTTGTCTCTTTCAAATGCTCATCTCTCATCTCATCTCTATCAGTTCCACGAGTAACCAGCGGAATCGGAATGGGTTTTAGACCCAAACCAATTCGAATTCGATTCGTCTCTTCTAGCGATATCTCCTCGGCCATTATCTGCTATCTTTTGCTTTGTAGGAACTATTTTGGTTTAATTGCAACAATTTTATTATCCATATATATGTGCAACACACACGACCTCAACTAACCCAGGGCATCTGACCAAAGCGCGGTTAGTAGCCCCATCATTCTATCTTCCTCTACAATTATACCTTCCTCTACAATTATCCCATTCATGTCTCATTATATACACAATCATATACGCATTACGTTTGGCAAATCAATGCCTTCTAATAGATCTGATGCATATCTGTTCATAAAAAATGCTTTGATCTCCAGTCTCTTATAGTTCTCTTCTTCATATCTCTTTTCTCTGTCGCTACCAGCTTTCAACTTCATATCGGTAATTTGAATGAAGATTATCGGAACCTCACAGGTATTGAAATGCTCAATTGCCTGTTTTGTTAGCGGCTTTATGGCCACCATGAACACGATCGTGGACTTTCTCTTAGCGGGATTACGCACATTATAGTGAAATATCCCCGCAATTTCTCTGATCTGTGCTGCTGCAATCTTCTTATTATAAGCCTTACATTGCACCAAGATATCCACCATCTTCGATTTACGCGTCAATAATGGCTTGACGCGATTTGCTCCCGTAGAAAGAGACTTCTCGTCGGAGGTGAACCTAGACAAATCCCATTTCCCCAATAAATCCACACCTTGGTCAAACCCACCTCCATTGTGTTGTAGATCGCTTAAATGCAATTTCGTTTCTAAGATGGTTTTGGCGGCCATCTCATATAACGTCCCTTTGAAGACGGTGGTTTCCATATCCAACCTAATACTCTTGCAATACCGGAGATACGAGCCCACGTCCGATTGGCGATTCAAAAACGCCAAATCAATCTCTTCATCAGTTTCTAATGCATCGTTTTCATCAGTTTCCAAGAAATCTTCTCGCTTTATTGGGTGATTCTGCTCTTTTGGAGATAAAACCTCCCTGACGAACGTCTTCGGTATTTTTATTTTCTTTCTTGATATATTTCGTGAAAAATCCCCCTTCTTTAGTACTCCATCTATGTATTCTACATCCTCTTTGGCTACACATCTGTCACTAATTGAAGCCAAATGCCGCATTTGAACCGAAAAACGCACACCATTTGTCAAGAGGCCCCTTCTCAGTGAATTAGAAATCATCTTCACCTCTTCATCTGTTCCTTCTCCTCTTTGGCTTCAATATCAAATATCTATTTCTTCAACAAAATAAGACATACTACTATCTCACGTGATCAACATTGGTCCTCAATCACATGATAGATCACATCAACTCAAAAGATATTATCCATTTGTTATACCCATTCAATTCATATATAATGGACGAGAAATCCTCAGAATCGTCGTCATTGACGGACCAAGACCAGGGATTATCGAATGTCACCGTTAATTCCATCTCCCAACCACAACCAAAACAAATCACCGTGTTTGATGTAGCCACTTCGTTGGAGAAGATGTTGAAGGATTTGGTGAGTATTTACATTGATGTATATAAAGCGGAGTGTTAATAAATAGTCCGAGAAAGTCGAAACTTCAGATAAGGAAATAACCAATCAAAGTGAGTATCTTCCTCTCGTACCGTCCTTGGAACCACTAACCCCCAGTTGAACTCATATCGGATAAGGTAAAGAAATTAGAATCGAAAGTCATAGGATCAGCATGACATGTATATAGGGCATATTTAATGGTATTGGCGTAATAAATTTATTCATTTAGTTGTTCCGTAATTCCTACCCTTTATTATACACTAGAACTTGAACTTCTTCTCCACCTTCTGTCGTTTGGCATATTTCTCCTTTTCGTCGGCTTCGTCATCTCTTCCATTCGCAAATTCGTATGTTCTTCTCTCTCCACCCATGATACTTCCGCTATCAGTTGCTTGACCTTCTTTCAATACCGTATACAATCTCTTCTTTCCCGAGTCCTCTTCATCATCTCTGTCGACTCCCGTCCGTTGAGCACGCTCAACTCCGTATTCCGTTATAGGAACAACGTTCTCCTTTACAACAACAGGTTCATTAGTGTCCGAATCCACCTCATAATCCACCTTTTCTTCTTCTTCAGATTCCTCCTCATATTCGTCTTCCGAGACATCTGGCTGTAATTGGCCGAATCTCTCCCTTTCGATGGCAACTCCTAGATTCGTGGCTGGCTGCTCAGTTGGCTCAGCATTTTCCAAAGGAGCATTAACCCCCGGAATCTTCATAAAGGGATAAGCTGGAGGGGTTCCGATGCTTTGCATCACAAGAATCCAAGGTGGTGGAGCACCCGCGGGAATACCCAAGGCATTCCGTAAGTTGTCTGATATTATTCCCGGCTTGAAGCTGCTTGAGTCGAGATCTTCGTTCTTCAATCTATTTTCGTAGAATAAGTCCCCAAACTTGTACAATTTGGGCTTCGTTTGGTATTTGTAGAAGGCTTCGTACAACTTATTGAAATCCATGTCCAATTTTCCCATCGTGGGCTGCACTCGTGCTCTTTGGTCCTGTTTCAACGTTCCATTGTCCGCATTCATGACATCTCTTAGATCCATGATCCCGGTATTGAGAATGTAATCGGGTAATTCGAATTGCGGCTTGTCAACACCCCTATTCAGCGACAAGAAATCTCTCTTCGATTGCCAATGCGACGGAACAATGACACAATTCTTCATGTTCTTCAAATAAACCAACAATTTGGGCTCATCAGCATCAATATCGTGCAAATCCACCAACTTAGGGTTGGCGGAATACGCCTTCAAATCCGCCAACGGAATGCGATTGAGCGACCGTTTCTGTTTCTTGGTCAATTTCGGAGTGTCATCCTCCTGCGAATATATGGACTCGTTATCCGAGTCGAAGACCTGTTCCTTCTGGGTGTTGGTGTCGAAATTCGAGGACTCACCAGTTCTCGAGTTGAATGCCTCAAATGTTGATCTGAATTGTTCGAAGAGGGGGTCATTTATGATTTCGGTGTTATCTATTATTATTTGTTCTACATTATCTTCTACATTGTTTTCAGCCACTTCCTCCTCAATACGGTTCACTTCATCCACCGAACGCTGCACCTTCACCTCAGTCTCAGAACTCTGTAATTTCTTCTCCTTTAACTTCTCCCTTCTGAGCTGATTCTTTGTTTTTTTTATTTTCGCCATCACTGCCACCTCCCGACTCAACTCAAATACTTCTCTTCTCATCGTCTTCAGATGTATCTGACATCTCACACGAAAATTTCCAGCCAGAACGCTCCAGAACCACCGTGAAAAATAGATTCATACTGGCACCATTTCCTTCGTTAGTGTAATTATTGCATTGTCGTATATTTAATTTTCCATCGCATTCCTTCATTTATTCCTAATGTCCCAGATCAAGGATATGGAACTAGGAGACTTCTTGGCGGCCATCGGGAAGGCTGTCATTGATCCAGATGACACAGAATCGCTTTCGCTGATATATTCGCCTCGTAAGAAACTCAAAACAATCAAATCAATAGAATCTCCATCTCCCGAGTCCCATCGCAATAATCTGACAGCTTCAACCGATGGCTCTGCTATCTCCACCACCATCCAACCCAAATTGGAACCAAAGGATTCAACTCTGCTCGTGAACTCCAATCCAACCACCGTTACTAGTGCCGCTGAAGATGATGAGGTCGAAAATAAAAATAATAATGTCATTCTCCAACAGGATGTTCTCAAGATCGAACACACGGTGCGCAATATCCAGAACTTTCTCAAGAAATTACTCGACGAAGCCCCCACCTTGGAGGAATATAATAAATTCCTCCAATCCGACTTCAATGACGAGGAGACCTTGATAGCATTGAAACGTAATAATAACGTCAAATTGGCGTCTCATTTGAAGAGTTTGTACAATGACGGTAAATTGAAGCTTTTCGATGAGATCATCAAATTCAACCCCAATTTCAAGTTTTCCAACCAGATCACGAGCGATGCTATCGAAGCATTGAATCCCATCTCCATCGAGCCCAGTCTCCCTTCCCCGTTGCCCAGACAAGCAGAATTGCTCCAGATTGAAGTGGATTCCGAGGAACAACACACCAGTCTCGTGAAATTCAACGGCAAGTTCTTGCCTCCTTTGCCAAAGATCCAGGACCCTTCCATCTATGCCAGAGTCTTCATGCACAAGTCTGTCATCAACGACAAGGTGTATTTGAACGATTGGGAGATGGTCACCTCGCACAACGAAAGATTGGAGTTTCTTGGGGATTCCGTCTTGAACACCGTCATGACAATGATCATCTACAAGAGATTCGAGCATTTATCAGAAGGTGATTTGTCCAAAATTAGGACCCAATTGATCAACAACGACACCTTGGCCCAGTGGGCCTTGGAGTACGAGTTTGACAAGCTTTTGAAGAAAAATATCAGCGACAATGTCATCAGAAGAGGTAAGATGAAGATCTTTGCTGATGTTTTTGAGGCCTATGTTGGAGGTTTGACTTTAGAACATGGCTCCAATTTGTCGGTTATAAACTCGTGGTTAGAGAAATTGGCCGAACCAACGTTGGTTAGATACGACTTGGAGGTGCTTAATATCGAGCCATTAAATAAATCAGCCAAAGCAGAATTATATGCCTTGATTGGGTCGGCCTCTCAATCACCGTGCTATATTACAATAAGCACGGGAAATGGGTTGAACAAGCCCTTCATTGTCAAATGTGTCATTGGTACCGACGAGTTAGGTGTTGGTATTGCACCAAATGTAAAGGAGGCAGGCTTGAGGGCTGCTATGAATGCATTGAAAAATAAGGAAATGATCGAAAAGTATATGCGAATCAGAGGCGAATTACCTAGATCTCAGAGTAGGATCAAGCAAATCCCAAGTCTTTTAAGAGGCTACGAAGCTGATTCTCTCGAATACCGTCCTGAACAACCCAACTCCGCAATCCAATACCCACAACCATCAAGCGAATCCAGTTCATCTGCCCCAGTTACTGCACAAAATACAGGTGGTAGCACAATTTACCATAGCACTTTCCACAATGGATTCAATCCTCAATCAATGCCACTTCAATACCAACAACCCTCAAATCCCCAATTTTACCAACCCCAACTTGTAACTAATAACTCCCAATTTCATTTAGGGAGTGGCATGACCTCGGTTCCATCATACACCGTACCACAACATACTTCTACCCAGGGGATGTTTGCACCTCTCTCACAGAAGCTTGTTCTCCCAATACATGCTGATCCAGCACTGCCTATTGACTCCACTGCTAAGAACTCATTATATGCGCTTTTAGGAAAAGTGAAGCGCACTCCTGCCTATAATCTTCTGCAGGTAGGTGAGGGATTCAAGGTGGATCTTGTCATTGGCGATAAGATATATGCTACAGCTCAAGATAGAAATAAGAAACAAGCCAGCGCAAGAGCTGCCATGGCGTTGCTATCAAACTCAGCAGCTTTAAGAGAGTTGGGAGTCACACAACGTATACCTTGAGTAAGTAACAGCTATCCAATAAAATTTGCTACATGATACTTCTCCGTAGAATAGCTAGAATAGCTACAATCTTCCAATTTCTAAACCTTTATTCATAACAAGTGCCATGATATTTCTAAACAAAAACAAAAACGACTATAAATAGATAAATAACTTCAAACTAACTGAGCATAAAACTCATATACATGCGTAAACTTTCAACTTTACTATATGATCTCACCAAATAGTTGGTCATACAGCAAATAAAATAAATAATTAAATGATAACGTAATTAGATGATAGGGTCCTTCACCCTAATGCGACTCGTGTGCTTTGCATTACAATATCTTCTTTAGAAGTTGATATCAGGCTTTTCGTCAATGACTTTGTCACCCTTGGCACCAAAAGCACCAACACACTTGGCCATAGTTGGAGAAGATCTCGATATCACATCGGTGAAGTAGAAGTTTTCGATTGGGTTCTTCAAAGCAACGTTCTTGGCAGCATATGACTTGTTAGAGCTGATCAAACCAGTTTCAAAACCGGACTTGACTAATTCTGGAGAGACAGCTTCAATAACTTCATGTCTTAATAAATGAGGAGCAATTTCACCTAATCTATCTCTGACAGCATACAAGTCATCATATGGTAATGGTGCACCAAGATATTCTGACAAAGCTCTAATAATCTTCCAATCTTCTCTAGCAACACCTGGTGGGTTTGTAGCAGCTCTAGTAACTTGAGTTCTACCTTCAGTGTTGACATAAGTACATGACTTTTCGGTGTAGGCTGAACCTGGCAATATAACATCAGCGAATGAGGCACCCAAGTCACCATGATGACCTTGGTAGACCACGAATGCATCCTTTGGAATGTCCTTGTTCTTAATCTCATCAGCTCCCAAAAGATAGATGAATTTTGGTTTGGTGTTAGCAACTTGTGGACTTAAAGTGGAGAAACCGACATCTAAAGCACCGGCGTGAGAAGCATCACGTTGTAATAAGTTATAACCGTTCCATTCTGGAGTGTTGAAGTTAGCGTTGGAGTTGACGAAGTCACCAACAGCCTTGAAAATGGCCTTGGCGTCTTCACCTTCAGCAACACCTGAACCAAGAATAATCAATGGCTTCTTAGCAGATGATAACTTCTTTCCGAAAGCACCTTGTAAGGCCTTGGTTAAGTCCTTGGAGGTGGATCCTAATTCGGTCAAGTCAAAAGTAGACTCGAATTGTTGACCAAGATGAGCGATTTCCAAGTTGGATCTTAACCAGACCTTTCTTATTCTGGCGTTTAAGACAGCAGCTTCATGTCTTGGGTTAGTACCGATCAATAAGATTTGGTCAGCGTCTTCAACACCTTCGATGGTGGAGTTGAAGATATAGTTTGATCTGAAATCTAAACCGTGGGTAGTGGCACCAGTATCGTGATCGATGGAGGTGTTTTCAGAGCCTAACTTGTTAGTCAAGTCCTTTAATGAAACCAAGGACTCGACATCGACTAAGGAACCAGCAATGGCCTTGAACTCATTACCTTGTGGCTTGATCTTGTTGTAAGCAGCGGCAATGGTGGACAAAGCTTCATCCCAGGTACCAATTTCAAACTTGTCACCGTTTCTGATTAATGGGTTAGTGAGACGTTGTGTCTTTAAACCATCACAAGCGAATCTCGACTTGTCCGAAATCCACTCCTCATTAATCTCGTCGTTTAATCTTGGCAAGACTCTCATGACTTCAATACCTCTACAGTCAACTCTGACATTTGAACCAAGAGCATCCATGATATCAATGGTCTCAGTTCTCTTTAATTCCCATGGTCTGGCCTTGAAAGCATATGGCTTGGAGGTCAAGGCACCGACTGGACACAAATCAATGATGTTACCAGACAATTCGGAGTTGATGTTTCTTTCAACATAGGTACCAATTTGCATGTCATTACCACGACCAGCAGTACCGAACTCAGAAGCACCGGCCACATCGTTCAAGAATCTGACACATCTGGTACAATGGATACATCTGTTCATGGAGGTCTTCACTAATGGACCAATAGCCTTGTTTTCAACGGCTCTTTTACCCAGTAATTCGTGGAATCTACCTCTGTCCGAACCGTATCTCAAGGTTTGTTCTTGCAAATCACATTCACCACCTTGGTCACAAATAGGACAATCCAAAGGATGGTTGTTCAACAACATCTCGGTGACACCTTCTCTGGACTTCTTAATTCTCTCGGAATCGGTGTGGACAACCATACCGTTGGAAACGGGCTGGGCACACGAGGCAATCAATTTTGGCATTCTCTCGACATCAACAAGACACATACGACAATTACCGGCAATGGCCAACTTCTCGTGGTAACAATATCTTGGGATGGTGACACCGGCCTTGTCTGCAGCCTGGATAATGGAAGAACCAGCTTCGATTTGAACCTTGACACCATCGATGGTGACTTCAACCTCGGCCTTTCTGATGACAGAGCTGGAGAAATTACGTCTCATCAGCTTCTGGGCTGCCCTCAACACATTGGATCTGAGCGACAACATTATGGAATGTATATTTTATATGGGGTTGTGGATATGATATCTCGCACTACAAATAGGCAAACTTCTTGCTGATGCTCCAGCTTTGGCTACTACTGTATGACGGATCGAAATCAATATATGAGTGACGCTAATATATAATTGACGGCTCAATTTAAATATTACGCTTCTCTTCTATAACTCTTCGTCGAGAATAATACACTTCGATGCTTTGGTGCGGAAGTTGATTTCTAATTAATCGACCACTCGCTATAAATTTCACTGTTTAGTTTTTCTCTCCATAGTTAATTTTTTGCTTACACTGGCTGCTTATTTAAGGTAAATTTATTCGCACCTGATTCGCCCAGATGTGCGTTACCCGGAGAACAGACCAGAGGTAGGGCCAAGTGTATACCGAATGTGGGGGTCATCTGCACTCCACTACATTTATATATAATACATCTTTTATTCATATTAAACATCGAATTGCCGACTAATTCGCCATCTTCTGTCTCTTGTCCGTCTTCCGCTCGTCTGTCTCTCTCTTACCATTTCTGGTGGGACTCGAACTGGTGCCGTTACTACTGATTTCAACCAAATCGTCGTCCACCTTGCCTGGCTCACTCGATCCCTGTCTAGTGCTTGGTGTAGGTGTCGAGTTCACTTTGTTGGGCTTCTTCTTGTTCATCAAAGGTCCTTCGAACTCTCTTTGGATGGCTAGAAGCAATGTATTGACCCTTCTCCCCAATTCCTGAGCCGTTCTGGATAATATGAACCAATCATACTTGAATAAATCACTCTTATGAATCTCTTCCCTTAGAATTTCAAATAAATTCTCCCTGAATAATCCATGCTTGTGCACAGCATTCAATATAAATCTATCTTCCAAGACAGTGTATACCCTCTTGGAGTTGTTTGGTGGATATTGGATCTTCAAGTCCTCCAATGGAGCCTCCAAGTTGTTCAACTTCAATGCTAATAACTTTTGTTGGTTTCTCATTCTCTTGGACTTCTTCTCACTGGTCTCGATTTGGGAAATATACTTTTCGTACCCTTCAATCAATTTATAGTTCTCCCAGAAAGCCTTGGAATACTTGATAACATCATCCACGGATTTATTGCCGAGATCTTTGGATATATCGTCGAAGGCCTCCCTTCCATACTTCGCACAGGCGTGAATGAAATTCGTGAAATCTCTCCTTGACCAATTACCAAACCCACCACTAAGATATCCCTCCTTCAATTTTTGTTCTTCGTCCGTCAATTCAACTGCATTGATAATCTTCTTTTGTTCAAGCTCTCTTTTTTCCTCTCTTGAAAGCTCTTCTTTAAACTCATCCGCTAAGAACTCTTCATCACTATCTCCGAATTCAGCCAAGGAAGTCTTATAGCCCACTTTCTTTTTGTAGGCATATCTTTCCTTCTCTAAAAGAGCTGCCAATTCTGGTGGATAGAACTGATGGTCCTGCAAGGCCATAGTTTTTGGGGCTCTGTGGGCTTTCAGTAAAGGTGGCTTAATGTTCAACATATCCTTGTAGTAGCTGTCTATCGAATATGTCTGTTCTTTTCTTTCTCTCTTGGAAGGGTTGATCCAACTTACCCCCTTATCATTGTTCTTCTTCGCGAAATTTTCACCATTCCATTCATAAGCTGATGAATCAGACGTAAAATTTTGCAAGTCATCTAGACCCAACTGCGAATATTTGGCATTCAAAGTTGCAGTCTTAGCGGCACCCTTTTCAAGTATAGAATCAATGTCATCATCAACCAAAGTACTACCTGATTTTGCATCGAAAACCTTTTGAGCACCGTGTTGAATCATACCCAACAAATCATCCTTTGAGTTACCGATTTGACTATTGTTGCTCTTGTTCAGCGATCTACCCTGTTGAATAACCAATTGATCCAATCTAAGCTTCTGGGCAGCTCTTTCCAAAACCTTTTCTTCAATTGCATTCTCGGTGACAAATCTAAACACCTGCACTTGTTTCTTTTGACCGATTCTATGTGCTCTGTCCATGGCTTGTAAATCAGCCTGAGGATTCCAATCGGAATCATATAAGATAACGATATCGGCACTTGTCAAATTGATACCCAAACCGCCAGCTCTCGTTGTCAATAAGAAAATGAATTTATCAGAATCTGGAGAATTGTAGTCATCAATGGCTTGAATTCTATCTTCATGGGAAGTAGAACCATCAATACGACAATATTTATACTCTCTGAAATAACAATAATCCTCCAATATGTCCAATAATCTACTCATTTGCGAGAAGATTAATACTCGGGATCCACCTTCTTTCAATCTCTTTAATAACTTATCTAAAATCACCATTTTTCCCGAATTGAATACAAGATGTTCATCAGTTGTGAATGGAGGACCTGGTTCAGCACCATCAAATAGATAAGGGTGATTACAACATTTTCTCAATTGCATCACAATGTTCAATAACCTTGTTTTTCCTTCTCTTTTTCCCACCACACCATTCACAGCGTCGATATCCTTCTCAAGTAACTTCTTGTACCATTGAACTTGCATCTGAGACATACCGATATAAACATTTGTTTCCTTCTTTGGTAACAAAGACTTTTCAACGTCAGCTTTAACACGACGTAAAAGGAACGGGCTCAAGACCTTGTGCAATTGTTGCACCACCAAATCTTGGTCTGAATCTTGGCCCTCGAACCAACTATCAAAGACGTCTGAATCTCCAAAAACGTCCGGTAATAGGAAATTCAATAATGCCCATAATTCATGCAAATTGTTCTGTAAGGGAGTACCGGTGATCAATAGTCTGTTTCTCGAGTAGAAAAGTCTGATAATCTGGGACAAAGCACTTTCCTCGTTCTTGATTCTATGGGCTTCATCAACAACAATATATTGCCATTTGATCTTCTTCAATTGTGATTTCTCTCTGATAACCATCTCGAATGACGTGACACACACATCGAAATCGGCTTGCAAGAGATAATCCGTTATCAATGGCGTTCTTTCCTCTTTATTTCCTTGTAACACCAACACATTGACTTCCGGCGTCCATTTGGCGAACTCTCTTCTCCAATTGTCTAGTGTGGATTTGGGCACAATGATAATGAACGGACCGTCCACATTCTTCATATATCTGAGATATCCAAGAAAGGAGATCGTTTGTAAGGTCTTCCCCAACCCCATCTCGTCGGCTAATATTCCCGAAAGAGAGTTCTCGTGCAAAGAAATCAACCAATTCAACCCTTGAACTTGGTATTCTCTCAACTTTCCGTGGACATACGAGGGGGATTCGGTGATCACGGTGGTGGTTTCTTCTTCATTTTCCTCGTCTTCCAATAATTCCGCGTCTTCCTCCTTCTCGGTCTTTCTTCTCCGGGCAGAGGTGATTTTTGTTGGTCTGGTTTTTCCGGTCTCGTCATGTTCTCTAAGAAGTTTCTTCAAATTCTTGTCCTTGGAGGCGTTCAAGTCGATGAAATGGCGAAACAAGTCGGTCAAGCCGAGAAGATACTTGAATCTGGTGGTGGAATCGTCTGTATCGTTCAAGCGTTCTGTTTTGGGGTCGTTTTTCAATATGAAACGGGCCTTCCGTTGTTCACGGGTCTCTTTGCGGGTGGCTGGAGTCTAGAGAATTGTTAATATATCCACATCAAATGGCCCACATCGAGTCTACTCACCATGGTGACCATCGTTGTTGGCGCTATTGGCTCTGTTGGCTGCGATTGTTCGAATTCGCTCGAAAATATCCGCGTGCTGCTAAATCCCGATGATGGAGAAATCACTATAAAGATAAGATGGAGCGGGAATCAGCCAGAGATCTGGGTTCTAGAGGCCGTCGATGGTGTGGACGCAACTGGGGGGCAAACGTGCAATGAAAATTCCGGCCTGGCCACTGTCTACTGCAACTATGCTCGAATCGTCTCGACAAAAGCAATACTGCTGCCCCTAGTTTCTTAGCTGTTTATAAAAATTTGCGACTTATTTACCTTCATGCTGAGAGTAGCAGGGTAACTTGGCTCTGCACACTGCGCTTTGACGTATAGCCATGAACGGATCTGTTTCTGGCGAAACTTTACATGAGACGTTTTACGGGGGATGGCGGTGGTTTGGTCAAAACAAGACAAGTGACGACGTATTTATACTCGTTGGAATCGTGTGATTGGGATCATTACGTGTGCATGAGCGCGAATTCGACAATTTGTCCCCAAAAATCACACTTCTCTCCTTGATGTCGACCGACGAGGCCAAAGCCTTCTATTATGCCGTATATTCAATCACTAGAATGATCCCCTACGGAAAGGTGACGTCGTACGGTAAGTGAAGAAAACGCTGGTTCGCATTGTAGCCACCATTTCCCATCTCTACGAATTATTAATTTCCAGGTCATATCGCCCTATTGATGGATAGACCGCGAAACTCGAGACAAGTCGGCCAAGCACTTAAATCCCTAAAGGGTGCTGCCTCCGAGAACGAGTTCAACGGGACTACTGTTCCCTGGTGGAGAGTCATCAATAGTCAAGGCTCCATCGCCACACGGGGCAATTCCAACGACGAATTGATTCAAGCCTCTCGTTTACAACTGGAAAATGTCCTCGTTGTGGACAATAAAAGGGTGGATTTGTTCGAATATGGCTGGTTTCCCGCCGAAATCGACTGGGACGAACTTACTACTTCTTGATGTAATCTTTATAATAAATATTTATATATACACTTCGTTAACACATTATTGTACAAGATCTAGATCGTAAGGATTTCCTTCTTCATTGGCTTTTTGCCCTTTTTCTTCGAGCTGGTGCTGGTGCCGGTTTCCGGTCCATCTAAAGGATACAAATTCGACACATCACCAATGGTCGCCCCATTCAAATGTTCCTTTTTGGCGTGTTTCTTCTTCGATTTGCCCCCAGTCTTGGCCTCAGGGCCCTTGGAACTACCCGATGAGCTACCCTGCACCTTCTTACTCTCCTCTTCCCACCACTTTGCAAACTCTTGTTCCTGTTGGATCTCAAGAAGCGATTTGGCAGATTTCTGTGGTTTTGGAATCTCCAACCCGTACTCTTGCTGAAGCATAACCTCTGTCAATGATGGGGTGGAATACACTTTATTCATAGAAGTAGCACTAATTTTCGGGAATTTTGAACTCGATTGCTTTGTAGCTTGAGTATTCGGAGTCTCTTTGCTAGCCCAAGGTGATTTTCCTGTAGACGAAGGTGGAGAAGCTGAATTCGATGGTGATTTTGCCAGCCAAGGTGCTGTCTTGGGTGATGATTGTTCAACCGGCGAAGCTCTCGAAGTAGCTTGTTTGAGTCTCTCTTTCTGAGATAATCTTGGCTGAGCAAATATTGGTCTGTTATTTAAATTGCCCGAACCTTTATCGTTTAATTGGGGCCATTCCCTTTGTATAGTTGGCGTTGGTGCGAGAGTTGGAACAGGAACCGCAATACTAGCAGTGGCCAAATTCATCCTTGGCGTGGCCAACTTGTTCAAACTAGAGCTGGATGAGCCACTAGACGGAATAAAAGGAATTGAAACAGGTGTGGACGAACTCGATCTCCGCTCGCTATCGGTAGTAGGTAATATGGTTTCGGATTTTCTAGCACTGGATCTTCTTCTTCGATTGCTAACGACCTGAAACTCATCAGGACTTGACCCCTCGTCATCAATTGCCGAATCAAATGTGACAATCGAGTTTCTAGTAGCAGCTAATATAGAGGGTGAGGATGAGGATGATGAAAGGGATCTAGAAGTTTTGTTTGAACCTTCCACGAATGATTTCTTCCGTTGTTTGTCTTGACCCTCTGAATTCTTGCTCTGCTCCTTCTTTGCTTCATTCTTAATATCAAACAATGGAGCAAAAGAGTAGATATCGTCTCTCATGAAATGTCGGTTATATTCTTCCAAGTCATTGCAAAACTCGTTCAAGAGTGACTCACTAGATTCTTCCATCCAGAGGGGGTTATAACATCCATCTCTCTTGTTACTAGCCAAAAGCTTGATATCTCCTTCAAGAGAAGAGATCAAATCGTTACTATACTCTTCTAGCAATTTGTCGTAAACCACCACCTCTAAGTTATTATAAATGAACCAGACACATTCGTAATATAAGATGGAGCAGTTCAAATCCCACGAATGCTCGAGGATTAACATGACATTCTCCATACTTATTAAATCTTTGATAGTCAACTCACACATCTTTTTCAAGTTCAAAACCAATAATTCATCTGCAAGTTCGATAATGTCCAATACAAAATTAATGAATTCATTAATATCCGTAAACTGATACTCGTCAAAGAGCTCAAAAATATTATATCCATGAATATATCTGAGAAGTATATCAAATTTATCCTTGGTTATATGTGGTAGCTGGATCAGTTTTTCATTAGTCCATCTTCTTGATAAGGTAGTCTCGAAAAATCCAGATCGTGCCAAGAGAAAGGCAGAATAGAGTTCAACTTCACCGTCCTCTAAGATCACTTTCAAGTCATTGAACTCACTGTTCTCATATGAATGTTTGATACACTCTAAATATTTAGGGAATTGTAACAGGCTTCCCAATCCATCGAATAAATGCAAAGAAGAGCAAAGATCATGGAATTGAGATCTTGTGTCTCTTATCTCAACGGGGCAATTTTTCCCCAAAGGATAATCATCCCAAATTGAGATAACATTGTTGGTATATATATAATGTATCAATATTAACACGGATTTCAATTCAACATTGCTGAACTCGATATACTCGTCATCTCTGTTATTACTGATAATAACAGATTCGGATTTTATTTGATCGACTTCCAAGGTTAACATTTTCTTCAAAACGCTAGACCGAGAAGCCAAAATACCCTTATGAACTCCTAAAATCACATCATTTATCTTGATGCTATAATCATAATTCTTATCTCCATATTCGTTGGAAGTAAAATAAAACTTGAGATATTCAGCATCAGATTTGAAGAGTTGAAAGAAGTAAGATAAGTCAGGTTGACTGTATAAGCTGGGGATTTTGGGCTCTTTGTTGAACTTCAGATCATATCTCTTGAGAACCCAGTTTTTTAGCATATCACTGGTGGTGTGTTTGATTTCTTCATCTTCGTCATCAGCCTCTAAAACCGAAGAAAATATGTAATCGGTGGTAACAGAATCAATAACCTCATCATTTAAGATATCTGTCTGTTTACGTAAAAGATCTGTTTCACATAAAGGACTTAAATAACCCAAATCGAGTACCAATTTATTCTTCTCAAGCGCAACAGGAAGCAAATCTATCTCGTCACGCAATAACCCAAAGGTGGAGAAGGTGGGATCACAAGCCACTCTACTGATTCTGTTCATCTTTTGAAGAATCTTGAACTTATTAGTTCCAGCCTTTTTGTTATATACGGAACCAATTCTAGTGGCGAGAATCACAGATCCATCGCTTCCTATGTCCATATCCACGGCCCTAAGATGCAATTTTCTAGCCTTCCACAAATCTGTTACCTTGAGGCTTTCATTGATTCTTTTTGGGTGTGATTCATGGTCTATTTTCATGTTCACATTTAGGATGTTTCCATTATTCAATAAAATGGCAAGAAATCCATTCTTGAGTATGCATTTCTTGATAATGAATTTGGAGGTCAACCTCTTCGGCTTGAAATAATCAAAATGTTTGGAAATATCCATATAATATGACGGAATAGATAACTTAGTATGGCCACTGTTGAAGTACGCATGTACTTCATCATTGTCATTAACCACAATCATCATGTTATCGTTCACCTCAACGCATTTGATCTTACCATACTTGAAATCTAGCTTCTTAGGGGTCTGTATGAAGCCTTTATAAGAACCATATTTCATGACCTCACTTGCAGTGGTGGCATTTCCAACGCCCATTTGACCAATGTTCAATCCCCAGGAAAATATCTCCGTTTCGGTGTAGGCGATAGAATGGATATTGGAACATGTCACTCCAATAAACCCACCAGCACTCTTTCTGAGCTCCCCACCAAGAATCCTACGTGGCAGATTACTGAATTCTTCGAATCTATCGGTTCCATAGCCTAATTGGTTGAATTTGTTCAGACCCCATGCAAAAATTCCCCCTTCAGTCGACAAGGCCAAATTGAGGTCGTCAGATGTGGCAATCTTGTCTATGATGGTTCTCTCCTCATCGAAATGTCGTATCTTCTTGAATTTAAATAAACTGTTATTATTACCATGACCCAATCTACCTTTTGATCCTACACCACAAGAGAACAACTCGCCTTCAGTGGTCAAGATCACGGTGTGTCCTTTGGCAATTCGGATATCCCTGAATCTTGACTTCTCAAGTTCTAGAGAATCTTTGAAGTCCAAATAATTCAATTTTGTAGGATGAAGTCTGTCGTCGGAGTCTCCAAGACCAAGATTATTGTTTCTATTAGAACCATACACCAAGATTTCGGAAACACCTCTCGATCTGGAAAACCAATCGTCTTCCGTTCCACAATTGGAAAGTTCTCCAAAACGTGAATCTGGACCAGGTGATGGTAATCTTCTGGCCAATTTGTAGCCGGATTCCGTCACACATTCTATATGTCTATTGAATTGTTTCATGTCATTTTCGAGCAATTCCAACGGAGTCAAGTTCTCCTTGTCCTTCTTGACAAGCAAATCGTGGTTTCTATTTATCAAGATATTTGCACATTTGATGTTCTTCAAAAAAAGGGCATAATGTAGACAATTCCAGCCGTTCTCATAATCTGTAGACAGAATGACCGAGTTGATATTGGGATTTTTCAATAACTGCTTGAGATAATCTGGTCGATTTACAAGTATCACAATATGGAGGATATTTCTGCCATAAATGTCTCTTTTGCACAAGTCATTTCGGGATAATTTCGATAATTGGTTTGATACTCTTTTATTTGGCTTATTTGGTTGATCGTTATTCATATTTTTTTGTGGAATTAGCGACCCTTTTGACTGTTTTATTAATATTTCATTGATTACAACATGTGTCTCTCGCCATTTACTCACTGATTATTCCGATTTCTTTAATATTCACACTTCGACATCTATTCTCTATGTTCTATTCTATCCAATAAACTCGTTCTAATGAAAAGTCCTTCGCCACTTAATTCGTTTCTGTCTGAGATCGAACTGAAGCTGGTCGATGCCCATGAAGCTTAGACAACAGTGTCGCACGGTGGAGAGTGGTTCCAACACATCAACGCGATGAGCTGGACATTTCTATATATTTATATTATATTGATATTATTATACTTATGTTGACATTAGAATTATATTGATATTATTATATACGCTAATTTTTTTTAAAAATTTGGCTTACGTTGGTAATTGGACTTAGATTACTACACCCTTCTATTATGCTTTATATTATAACCAATAAAAACTAGTATTATGTAACTGAAACAAAAACCTTTTACGCAAAACAAATTCTATCCTCTTCCTCTTACAACACTCTCTCCTTAGGCAAAATGTCCACTAATAAGCTGTCGATGCTGACACCGCCAACTATTCCGGCGTTCTTTTGGTACACATCGATGTTTTCAAAGAACTTGTCGAAAAGGAAAGAACTGTCCAATGGGCCACCCTTGGCCTCAGGATGGAATTGGGTGGAGAAGATAGGTCTCGATTCGTGGATCATACCCTCGTTGGATTGATCGTTCAAGTTGATGAAGTATTCCTTGAAGTAGCTTGGTAAAGTGGCAGTGTCAACAGCATAACCGTGGTTTTGCGATGTGATGTGACATTTACCGGTGGTCAAGTCCAAGGCAGGGATGTTGTGGGCTCTGTTACCGTACTTCAACTTGATGGTCTTGGCTCCACTGGCCAAGGCCAACAATTGATGACCCAAACAGATACCGAAGATTGGAAGCGTCTCGTGCTCTTCCATGGTCTTTTTCAAGTTGGTGACGGTGGAGGTACAATGGGTTGGATCACCTGGACCGTTGGAAATGAAAATACCGTCGAACTTGGATGCAACCTTGTGGATTGGGTAATTGTATGGGAAGACGGTCAACGAGGCACCTCTGGAAACCAAACATCTCAAGATGTTCTCCTTGACACCACAATCCAAAACGGCAATGTGACATGTGCTGTTTGGGGCCGGGATGTGGAATGGGGCCTTGGTGGTCACCTTGTGCACCAAATTGACGGAACCTGGGTCCTCGAAGGCAGCATCTTCGTCGGCATCGTATTCCTCACCGATGGAGATTCTGGCTAATGAACTACCACGTTCTCTCAAGAAGGTGACCAATTGTCTGGTGTCGACACCGGTGATGGCGGCGATGCCTTCTCTCTTACACCATTGGCTCAAACTCTCGACGGCGGTCCAATGGGAGTATTGCAAGGCCACATCGGCAACAACAATACCAATACATTGGATGTTTGGACTTTCGAAGTATTTCAACAAGTTGAATTGATCCTTCTCGGTGGAGGATGGAACACCGTAGTTTCCGATCAACGGTTGGGTGAAACACAAGATTTGACCCTTATAGGAAGGATCGGTCATGGATTCGGGATAGCCCACCAACGAGGTGGTGAAAACAGCCTCACCACTGATGTTCTTGTTGGCACCAAAGGAGAACCCGTTGAAAATTGGACCATCTCTAATAGTCAAGGTGGCTCTGTCCAAGGATGGATGTGCGGAGGTTGTTGCCAAGGTACGGGCAGCGAACTTATTTATGGAGGAAGACAAAGTGTTCAACGACTTTGTCAAATGTCTGTTAACCATGAACATTGTGGATCTTAGTTGTGTATGGACGAATCTTATTTACAGCGACAAGGAAAAGACAAGGAAATGCGATTTTCTTGAATAACGAGCAATTACCAACAGAATCTACCAATGACAGTGATTTTCCAGTGTGCAACAAGTCTGTATGGTTGGTCTTTGACTGTGGTATTATGTGTGCGTAAATTTTTCACTGATTGTTCATCGCGCTATGCGAACTTTCACTTTCCCAATTAGTCGAAGAGTCATGGGCCGGGTAATGGTTGTGGGTAAATCATGGGCGCTGCAGATGAGACCAGGGCTACATAACATTAGAAGAGATTATATTTCATTTACTTCATTTACTTCATTTACTTCATTTACTTCATTTACTTCATTTACTTCATTTACTTCATTTACTTCATTTACTTCATTTACTTCATTTACTTCATTTACTTCATTTACTTCGTTTACTTCATTTACTTCATTTACTTCATTTACTTGATTTATTTACTTCATTCACTTCATTCACATCGTCTATCCGCTTCCTCTCTACAGCTCTTCAGATCAGCATATATTCATACTTAAATTACTCAGATCCAATCTGCCAAATCAGACTGACATGCAAATCGAATTATAGTTTTTATACTCATTCAAAAGTCATTAACTGTATTGTCATCACTTAAAGCTGACTGGATCGTGTCTACAAGGAATCGATAGTCAACAATTTATTAATCTGGTATTATTAGTATATTCCAAACAAATAGAACTAGCTTGCACATGTGATTCAGGAACCACGGCTTGTCACAGCCGAAATCTCATCAAAGTTTACAATAACATTCGTAAACGCAGTTGACCGTCGTGAGTGTGGTGAAATCATCATTAACATGGCGACACTAGTGGACCGTCATACATACCTCTATATAAACTTTGGACGCAATAAATGTACATCAGTCGAGGAAAAAACTGTCTTCAATGAAATTCAGACATATGCTTGTCTTCTAATTTTTTCATGATCATCCTTTGTCAACTAAACAGTTAGAAACACATTCGAAACAAATGATTGCATCATTAGAAATATTCTCAGAAAGGCATGAATGGTTATAAAAAAGTGTTGTCATCAGTGGGAAACCCGTCTGACTCGTCATCTTGAGGATCATCTTGAAATATTTCTAATGACCGTCCGTGGAATACTTACTTATTACATCCAAATATCTCGAGAGAATCTCACATCTGTTCTGTTAGTATGATTGATCGTCACGATATCATTGTCACACTTGTAAGGATCAGAAACGTGGGTTTTCTAGGCCCACTAAAGCGTTGTCACTCATGAAATATTCAGTGCCCAGTGCATAAGATCGTCATTTGAGTAGTTGTTTACATAGTGAACTGTCAATGAATAGTGTGTATTGGTACTAACCTAGGTTGTTAGTGGTGATTCTTAAAATAAGAAAAATATATTTTTGATCAGCAAATTTGCAAAAACTTTTCAACAGTTATAATTCTGCCAGTAATTCCAGCTTTGTTTTTGTTAAGTCATCATGAAAAATATATATCGCTTCCGATGCAACATACCTATTAACTATCTACTGGGACGGGGAGAGACCGGCTCTCTCCGTCAGGGGAATTCCAACGTTTCCTGCGAATACTAATCTGTTAGTTACTTGCCCACGATGATCGCCGGAAACAAACATATATCAAGAGATTTCAGCCAGTATAACGTTGTGATCATTCTTTTTTTTTAAAGTCACAAACTCTAGTTTGATTGGATTATTTGGATCATCAGATGATTGATATATGCTATTGGTATGAGCCACTTACTGTTACTATTCCCAGGGTCGGTGAGGAATCCTGGTCTCTTTCACATTGTAATGGATGTGTGCGAGTCGCTCGACTTTTATAGTGTGGTGGAGTCGTCGATGGGAAAATTTTTCAGTATCACTTTACTAGGGCTTGATTGAGGAATTGGTGGGTTTATTCCCAATACGGTATCAAGTGTGTGGGGGTCCGTATATGGTTCGGATGTCCGGGTAAGTCGTTTTGGATGTTCTCAATTTTTCAACCATAAATCAAAACATGGAATAAAGCAAGAAAATGACAATTTACAGGCTGATTCCAGAAGATCTAGGAAATTCCTTTGAATAGTAATATTTGAGGAATTGGTGAAATAGGAGACTCTCGTCAAAAATTCGAAATCCCCTTACATATAGCGTTTCCTCTTGATACATGGAAAGAACGTCATATTGAACCGAGACTCGTATTAGACCAATATATAACATGTCGACCATCCGTTTGAGAGATACACCGATCTATTTCGACGATGTTTTATCCACAAAAGTCGTCAAATTGCCGTTGGATTACCCCATTCTTGCGCTTGAGCACTCTCATGTCAGACCGGACGAGAAATTCAAGTCCAATCTCACGAAAGATGGTGGATTTCTCACATTAACCGATAGTGTGATCAATACCTTGAGTTATAGAATCCGAAACGACGAAAGAAATGTGATCATCACTCCGTTGAATCTCGCCAATCCCATGAATCTCCAATTCCAACAATTGCATTTCGTGTTACCTGATCCCGTGGTATCCAATTGTTTCTCCATAAGCCAGGATATCGCTTCTGAAACAATACACGTTGACTTCATCTTGACATCAAACATATTCATCTCCTTGAAACTTGGCTATGCCGATTTCATCGTGGGCGCCAAACAGGACCTGCTCTCCATGGAGCACTTCAATTCGTGGGGTAAAATCTCTCTCCCGTTCGATTTCAATGTGA
The DNA here is from genome assembly GCA_030573195.1 of Nothofagozyma chilensis. Taxonomy (NCBI): domain Eukaryota; kingdom Fungi; phylum Ascomycota; class Pichiomycetes; order Serinales; family Cephaloascaceae; genus Nothofagozyma; species Nothofagozyma chilensis. The sequence continues at coordinate 355,478 of JAJMCV010000027.1, forward strand.
GACCGGCCCATTTGTTGAAAGCCATTAATCACAGTAACTTGATTATAAGTTTGCAGGACGGTGGCTTACTTAATCTCAGAAGAGACTCCTTCGACGCCGATTTCGAGATCTTTCATTTCAATGACGCATCGTTCCTTAACTTCAATAATTTCTTCAGATTTAATAAGAGCGAGAAATTGATAGGAAGCGAGCATATTGGTGTAAAGACGGTAGTTGATGTCGTGGGTCTGGGATCGTATCTTTTCTCTTTGTCCATCAATAAGGACTTGAAAGTTTGGTCTTTAGAAACCCATTCATTGATCATAATAAAGAATTTGAAGAACATATTGCCTTCCGAGTACGAGAAGGTATACTTGGATGTGAATCCAATGAAATTGCTACAAATGGTCGAATTCAACGGTGCCACCTACATCGCTACTCTCTTCTCCTTGGACAGTGGTTATTTGAAATTGTGGGAATTTGATTCCAACAGATTGACCTTGAATGAAACTGAAATCAGTTTAAATCCCCAGTTACCAGACGGAAGTTCTGTTTGGTTGATTCAAGATTACACCATCAATGCTACAAGCCGGGGGGAAATTGAGCTCTATTTACTTTGGAAATCGAATACTTCTAGTGTTATCCAACATTACACAATAACCGCAAGTGGTGATATACAAGTGATCAGATCAGAGTCGAACGACTTAATATCGAACTCGATCTTTGTTCCTGGTGCAAAGAATGAGCAAAGTCATTCTGAATTCTATGTTGATAAGTTATTCAACTCATGCAATTACAACGAAACTATCTTGAGCACATCTTTGTCTGTGTTTGAGGACTTCTACAATAATGAAAGTGAAGACACAAATTATCAACTCAAAGACAAGATCTTGATGGTTTTGAACAAGCATTTACATAACACACAAAATTACAACAAAGATGTGATAAACCAATGGAAGAGATTCGACGCTTTGTGCGATGAATTCAAGAAGAAATCGCAAGAAGCTATATCTATGAAATTGGATGCTAATGGCTATTTATACGTGTTGAAAGGGTTAGATTATTCCATCTATAGAGCTGTGTCGGATCTTGAGTTGTTATATTTTAACCAGCAGGGCAGTTCCATAGCCTCTAACCAAATTAAATATGCTGATGAGACCTTGCAATTCATGAGAATCTTGAATTTCTTTAAAAATAAGTTCAGCCAGAAAACATTGAGCAATATTTACTATTCTTTATTCGAGAATGATCAACTCGACTCTAGAGAGAAGATCAACTCCATTTATGAAGAATATCTTCAAGAAAGAATAAACTCCTATGAATTGAATGAGTTAATGCAGCAATTGAGTGAGCTTCCTAACTTGTTGGATATCATGAGTTTCATCACTGATGTAACAAGACTTGATGAAACAAGAGCTCATTTGAATGATACGGATAAATTTGGCTCGAATTTAATTATTAACTCTATAAGACAATTGATCGATGTTCATTCCACCCTTGTGTTCCAAATTCTCTTGGTTTGTTTGGCTGTTGAAACCAACGATGAGATTGTTAAGATTTTTAATAAATTGCGTGGTATCTTATACCATTATAAGAGATTCGATGAGCTTCAGAAGATTAACATTAATGAATCTCAAAAGCTTGAACTTGATCACATTAATGTCAATTTAAATTCTCTAGGTTATAGCATTTTCAGAAAATTCAGAGGTGGTTCAATTGTGCCGAATAATAACTCGAATGAGTTGTTCTCGGCATTCTTCAATTTCATGAATGACGACAATTTTATTATATTGGCAACTGTGGAGTTAGTTAATCTAGATTTACCAGATATCATCAAGAACAGTCTTTTTGAATTTCTTCCTGCTAATACTCCAATCAACATCTTGTTGACAGGAATCACCTACTATTTGAATGGAGAGGCTGATAAGTTCTTCTCGTATTTCGATAGTAATAGCAGGTCTGTTTATGAGTTTCAGCTTAGCAGCCAAGATTTGTTGAACTTGAAATATCTTGATCAGAGCTATTTATCTTTCTTCAACACAACTAATGTTGAATATTACCATAGGTTAAGCAGTCTCGCACAAAAGTCGGAAATGCATCAAGTAGCCTTACGATTCGAGGTAAAGGCCGCCAAATACAACCCCGAGACCAGAGTTTTGGAGGATGATGAGTTGAATTTGAGTGTGTTTAAATTAGCATTGCGTGTTCTTGATTTTGAGTTGGCTTATACATCACTTTTAAATCTTTCTCCTGTCGAAGCTAGAGGTAACGAAAAGCTCTATACTTTGGAGGGAGAAGCCTTTGTCAAGTCATATGACTATAACAAGTTGATCAGCGAATTTGTCAATAAGCTATTTGAGGCTGGCGATATCAAAAAGTTGATTGGTTTCCCATTTGTGAATTGCATTTCCATAATAGATAATATATTGGTTCAGTTAGCAAAAGACGAGCCGCTCCTGAAGAAATCTTTGACATATTACAAGGTTTTATACAGCTGGAGATTGAACAACAGTGATTCGAGGGGAGCTTGTGAATCCTTATACATGTTCATTGATAGATTTAGGAAATTCAGCAAGACTTCATCAAAGGACGAAAGTTCCATTGAGAACAAGGTACAACAGCTTGAGATCAAGAAGTTGAATGTTGTTATTGCCGAATTGTATATTATTATCTTGAATTTATTGAATACCTTGAGTGAAACGGACGATAAATGGATATTGAAATATGGTGACGAGAACGAATTGATGAAGATTGGAACCTTACAAAAGGAATATTCCGACTGGATGAGAAAATTGGAATCTGACTTGGTAAATTAGATGATACAGTTTTCCTTACAATGTAGAGTCGTTAGTGGATTCATTAATTATTTAACCCCTATTCATCGTATTACCACTTCCCTTGGCATTATCTTCTTTGAATTCGTCCCAGTATCTGGATTTGTATGTTTCTTTGTCTACCATTTCTTCATTTTCTTCGTCAAATTCTTCTTCTGGCTCTTCGGGTTTGGCCATTAAACCATTTTTGAGCTCTTCTTCCAAATACTCTTCTACACTCATTGAAGGCATTTCCTGGCCATATCCAAACACTTTTCTCTTTAGATCGTTCTTAGTGGCCACCAAGGTGAAGGGTCTCAATATTTTACCAGTCTTCGATAATAATGGATTATTTATGGACTCCAACTTGTCAGTATAGCCTAAATCTGACAGTTTATGCAATGTTCTATCATCGTTTATTTCCTTTGCTGCGTTTGAGAGATCCTCTATCTTCGGCTCGGGCTTATTGGCAAGAACCTCCAATTCCATTAGAAGAAGCTCTAACGCTGAAAAGGTCTTCAAGGCAAAGAGTCTCAATTGGTCAAAATAAATGCTTCTCACCACCTCGTCGTCCAAATTGTCTATATTATTGGAGGCCAAGATTTGGAGCTTGTTATTGAGATCTTTTTCAAGTCTATAGTTGTGGATTTTCTCCTGTCTTCTTGTGGTGGGGTCTTGAGCGCTCAATTCGTGTAATTGCGGGTCGTGTCTGGTTTTGAAGTTTTCCAATTTCTCTGATTGGCTTTTACTCAAAATAGCGTAATTGTCCAAGTTGTACAAGAATTGGAGGAAGAGATGTTTGGCAAATTGGAGGTTTCTTTTTTTGCTGATGTTGATATTTCTGATGAATAACGAGCCCAAATAATAATCCAAGGCCAAGAATTTGATCTCACGTGTGTTAAGATCCTCGATGGACTCGTTGTCGCTGAAAAGAGCCAAGGAATTGACGTTCTTCTTGAATTCGGTGAGCTCATCGATGGTTTCCTCGAGTTGTTTCTGGAATTCGGGCGAATCTTGTCTCAAGGGCGATTCCCCCAAGTTTGCGACATTTTTGGTGATCAATTCGAATCTCTGGCTCAACGGAAGTCCCGACATTCTTCTTGTGGGTTCATTGGTGATATAACAATATCTTTGATCTGATGGCTTCGATATGTAGTGAACAATCGCCATCACACTACCGACGGTTGCTGAATAAGCAAGGTTTATACACGACCATTTAATCTGGTTGCGATTATATGGGATTGTAGTTGTATGTGATTGTATAGCGAAACTTTGTAGTGATTTTTAAACATTTAGAGTCATTCCTGATTAAACCGTGTTCTTTTTTTCAAGATATCTGCGGATCACAATGACAATCAGCACTGCCCTCGTTACAAACGGGTCTGGTGCGTTACCTAACTAAGGGACGCCGTAAACTCGCATCTGATGCCAGCCAATTCAGAAGTCAAAGAGAATACGCAGCTGCAGAAGGAGCGGTTATCTAGAAATATCTTTTCATGTTGAACAATGTATTTTGTGGCAGCCAAGAAATCTCAGTGGGTTTTGTCTATATATTGCACTCGTCCATCGCAACGTAGCATCAGCAAATTCGCCACCATATCAATATGCCTTTTGTAAATGGACAATGGACCGCCTTCTGGTATAGGGTCAATAATGTGGGAGCCTCTATTGCGACCGCTCTCTTCGCGGTGGTCACCCTCTGGTACATCTACCAGATGTGGGAGGTGATGAGAAAGAAGCCTGTTCAAAACGTCAAGTCCAAGAAAAAGATCTTCTACTTGGGAATGTTAATACCGTTTGTCATCGGGGCTCTTTTCGAGACCTTTGGCTATCCGGCAAGAATGGTATCCGGAAACCATCCCACACAACGGGGGGCCTATATTGCCCAGACCTTGTTGTTGCTTATCTCGCCCCCTTTCTTCGCGGGCTCCATCTATATGGCGTTCGGGAGATTGGTGCTCACTTTGGATGGGGGGAAACACTCGATTGTCAAGACTAAATTCATGACAAAGTTCTTCGTCAGCGGTGATATTCTCTCGTTGTTGGTTCAAGCGGCCGGTGGTTCCATCATGACCAGTAAAAACCTCAAAAACATCACGAAGGGCCAGAACATTCTTATTGGGGGATTGGCCATCCAATTGTTCTTTTTCGGTTTCTTCATGGTGACCGAATTGTCCTTCTATCTCAAGATGATCAAGGAGCCCACAGCCATTGCCATCCATAATTACAATTATCCGACAAAGACCAGAAATTGGAAGGCGGCCTTGATCACGCTCTTCAATTGTTCCATCTTGATCATGGTCAGATCCGTGTATCGTGTGGTGGAATTCGTCGAGCGCGACGGAAGTTATGTCTCGAGAAAGGAGTGGTTATTGTATGTCTTTGACACCTCACTCATGTGGTTGAGTTGTGTGTTATTCACCTACGAAAACATGGGGCCTTTGCTCATGGATATTGCCGGTAATCTTCCGGAGAACTACGAGGAGGAACACGAATCGATTCTCCAAGAAGTTGGCGCCGACACAGAGGCCACGGGCGAGATCAGTGATTCAACGATTGAAAACGAGGCTCTTCCAGCTTCAAAGGAAGTCATTGGGGCTGGAGAAGAGGTAGAGGGGTCGGAGTATAGAAGGGATCAAGAAAAGGCTGATTCTATCAGATCATATTAGACAGTTTTTTGGTGAAAAATTCTGATAGAATAAATATATGCACAACAGAGTAGAATAATGTAACTATTTTCATGTTTTCTCGGAGCCGTTATTTCCTTCCGGGATCCTTGATTTCCGTATACCGTATAGAATTGTTCGTATCACGTAAGATAAGATGTGGTCAGCTGACAAGCCATCAGCACGCCTGATGCTGCAAAAAGACACAATAGTTTATATTGCATGGGATTTGCTGCAATTCTGAAGAGATTTAATCCGTCTGACTTTGAGTTCCGTTGGAAGAAAGACGAATGTTGACCAGAAAATACCACAAAAAATCCAGAAACGGATGTCTTACATGCAAAGCAAGAAGGATCAAGGTGAGTAAAGTAAACAACATGAAGGCCGTAGCCATTAACAATAGTGTGACGAACTCAAGCCAAATTGTGCCAATTGTGATCGAAAGGGACTCGAATGCAAATATGTCGTAGATCGCGATATCAAGTCCTCCGGTGTCTTTAAGATCACTCTTAGAGAGAGACCCTACGAAGTAGATCTCTCGCAACCCATCACCATCAATTGCAAGGCCTTGGACAAATGCGATTCACAGGATGATTCGGTCTATATGTCTCCACATTATGAGAATTACTACAAAACTTGTTTTAGTGACACCTTTGAGCTCCTGTCGTTCGTGTTCAACGACTTGTTTGACATGCTATATGTTGGCCCTGGCATAAGAGACAAATGGGAGGACCAATTTAGAGTCATCACATACAAACACCAGAAGTTATTCGAACTCCTCCTTGGATTGGCTGCGTTGTACAAGTTTTTTAACGGTCCTCTGAAAAGAAGGGAGATCTACAACGCGCTCTGTCTGATCCATTATTCAGCCTTTTTGGATGGCTTCCAGAGCAATTTCACTCCAAACAATCTGGAAGAGGCATTGACCGCCTTGTGTACAACGGAACTTCTAATTTTGTTTTTGGCGTCCACCGTAAATTACAAGACAACAGACTCCACCTTGTACAGAATCGGAAAGGGACTCGAGATATTGTACACTCATGTCCAGGACTTCATTCCTGCCGTCTACAAGGCAATACAAGTCCATTGTATAACTAGAGATATCACACGGTTAAAGGGGGTGAAAGCGCCTCCATTTTTGGCTGAATTGTTGCATACCATGCCTTTTGAGCACTTGACTGAGGCCGACAGTATCCAGGATTCTGAAGCCTTCGACTTCACCCAGTCTACCCCCGTTGAAGGCAATGAACTTAAGAACTTGAACATCTATATGGACACTTTTATTGTTTTGCATAACATCTACAACATAGTTTACAGAGAAGAGAATCCAATTGATAGCGTAAGAGTCATCATGACTTCCTGGGTGCCCAATCTTCTGAGAGAATTTGGTTCTCTTGTTGAGCAGAAGGATCCAAGAAGTTTGATAATCATGATCTATTTCCATAAATTGTTGAATTCCATGAACAATTGCTGGTGGAAAGAAATCAACGTAATTGACTTGAAAAAAATTGCATCACAGTTATCAAAACCATGGGCTCTATGGCTTCAGCTGCGTGATCCGACAATCCATGATATTTGTTCTACTACAACCGATAGCGATATATAAATAACCTGACTTGTTGAGTCTTATGATATATAGTACAATAATGATACAGAATAAACATATTCTATGGAACGTGAGATGATTTTGACACGAGCCAGCGATGCCAATGTTCAGGTAGTTCTTTTTCGATGAATTTGATTTCTTCGTGAGCGGCTGGTTTCCACCAAGTCCCCTCGAAGCTGACCACCAACTTCAACAAATGCCAGACAAGTATATAACTTCTTGGGTCGCTTTTCAGTAGCAAGAAAAGGAACTCGTTGGGTATCTTGACCATCCATCTTATGATCACGGGAGAATAGTCGAGTTTGGGGGTGATCCCGCCGTAGACATGGACATATTGATTGAATAAAAGATTCATGGTCTCTTGGTAAGCATTGTGGTATTTCAAAACGCCGTTATCAGACGTTGGGGTGTCGGAATGATAATTGAAAGAGTCCGCTTCGTCGGAGTTGTAAGTCTTATTAGATTCAAATGGTAACACGCTTAATATTTCATTAAGATATGCCGGAAAATTGTAACCTTCAAAGGTGTCATAATCGACTATTCTGTATTTTGTCAAAAGATTCCCTGAAAACCATTGGGGCAAGTCTCCTCGGACTTGGGCAAACATCGCTCTCATCCCCTTGCCGATACGGGAGTAGTTAGGCTCCGTCAACTTGTAATCGAGAGAAGCAGTTAAATAGATGGGAATCAACACAGAGGTGCACATGCTGGCCACCGCGGAGCTCTCGTCATTGGGCATTAATGTCGTCTGGAAGAGCGGAATGGACTTGGAATAATGGAATTGTGCTATTTTGTATAGATTGACGTTCTTTACGGGATCCTGGTAATAATGATACAAGGCGGCTACAGCCATGAGAATGTGACAGAACCCCAAATTGTCGTAGAAGAGCTCAGAAATATGTTTATGCCAGACGTTTCGCTCCTCCAAGTCCTGGGCAAGAATCATATACATGTCCTTGAGAACAAATCTGCTGAGATCGAAATTGATCTGCGAGGAGTCGCCATATTGCAAGAGAAACGAGTCCTCTTCGAAGACCGGCGGCGCCCGTGGGGTATCCTGTTCGCTGGAACTGGAGATCAGTTGCGGTCTGTCCATGTTCTCTAGGATGACCTGGAGCTCGGGATAGACGCAATCTATACCCTTTCGCAGGCAATTTCGGCATTTCGGGTGGTTTTCGTCGCACTGGAGGGTTAATATTTGATTGTTCAGATTGCTTCCCAAAACACTCACCTTCACTCTTCTGTTCTTGCAAGCAAAACAGCCGTTTCTCGACTTCTTATGAGACCTCCGAGTCACCACACTGCTCTTCTTGAGGGACATCTATGTGGTTGGGATGGACAGGGGTGTGAGTCGTCTACAATTCAATGTAAAAGATACACTGGCACTAATGAAGCCTATTTCACAATTATTACCACTTCTCACAGATTCAACACCGACATTGGTATTTATCACAACGACGCAATGCTGCTGCCAGTACGGTAAACTGGGATTTAGTGTTCCCGAATGCCTTGTTGCTTGATTCACCTCACGCACAATACACGGCTTTCACACGATTTCGTTACCCATCACAATGGAAAGGGCTTGGCGTGTTGTCAATCAATCTTCCATAACCTGTCTCACTCCTCCCTATTACCTCCTGGGCCAGTTGTCGTGGTGCCTAAAATAGCAAGGCGGCCAACACTACATTGAATTACTTCCGTCTCGACACATTGGGCTGCTTTTACTGTGGTATTCCATGCAGATTGCCCAACTTCGATGGACCAGTTGCCATTGTTAGGGCAGGCGCCATTGCTCCATACATGTCTGTTTGGCTGGATATTTTTTAGATGCCGTATCCGAAGGATGTCAAGTCCCCAGGAACTTCTTGCATCACTCTCTACACCGACTCCGTTATTAATTATTAGTTATTAATCATAAATATATGCATCGTGACCCTGAAGCCAATCTGTCCATCCCTCGTTCAATTCCTTCTGAAGTAGCCTTATTTCCTGAATGCAAGCATGTTTGTACCAGGTGGATTCCAACTCTAAATACACTCTCACGCCAGCCAAAAGTAGCACCGTCATACGCGAGTCTTTTCGATCGATCAACTCTAGCACCTCGTCCAGAATCCCCATCACCATCCGGATCAACACTGGCATGAATGCCTCGTCCGGGCTTGTGGCGTCGTTGATGTAGCAATATTGGTTGTAAATCACATTCAAATATTTACGATAGATATCGTGATACGTCAATCTGCCCTCCTTTACAGCAGTATTGGTGGCTAGGTTGATTTCACCGCTTGATGACTCCTCGGCTTCAATTGTAGACTCCCAGGGTTGGATTTCGAGTATTTCGTTCCAATATTCAGGATAGCCCATTCCCACAAGCTGGTCGTACGACTTATTGGAATATTTCAACGTCAACCCGCCCCTGAAGGCACTGGGTAACTCATATTTGACCTGCTCAAACATCGCCTTGATCCCATGTCCAACTTTGAATAGCGAGATTTCAGAACATCGGTAATCGGGGGACGCTATGAAATACAACGGCAAGAGAAGCGTGATAAACATGTTGGACGTGCTTTCTTGTTGGTTCTTCGGTATCAAGGAATCGCTGAAAATGGCCAAACATTTCGTATAATGATGTTGACTGATAAGATAATACCGATGATTTAGCACAGGATTCGAATGATACATGTATAATGCCGAGAGCGACATGATCATATGATAGAGGCCCTTATTGGCAAAGAAGAGCTCTCTGATGTTTACGAGCCAAACCTCGCGTTCGTCTTCGTTCGTGGACAACTTTAGATACAACTCGTTGAACGAAAAGGTGATCAACTCAGCCACGACTTCCTCCGAGGCCAAATATTCGTCGATGGTGGATAGGGATTTGTCCTTCACCATCCCTAGAGGCGATATCGAGTTGGTTGGGGTGTTGATTTGGGAGTTGTTCACGGAGGTGGAGGAGTCCGAGGTCTTTGTATCGATGTGCGGGAGGGATCTTGTTTTGGTCAAGCCCATGATGAACTTGACCTCGGGATACAGACAATCCAAGTTCTTCTTGACGCAATTCTGGCATTGGGGACGGTCTTCGTCGCACTACGGGTTAGCATGAGGAGGATGCGAAACAAGGATGGCGGTACTCACTTTTATTCTTCTGCTCTTGCAGCTGAAACAGCCATTTCTGGACTTTTTGTGGGTCTTTCTTGTGATTACCTTCATTATAGATACAATGCCATTATGATGCTCGAGGTGCGATGTGTAGATGCTTCAAATAAAAGGCAGAGGCGGCTGTATATAAACTACAACAACATTCACAGTTATCCGACCCGACAGCAGTCGGCATTAATTCGCTCCACAAGGATAACAATCACTATGCACAGTGCAGCAACTCTGGGTTTTGATATGGTAAGCTGGAATACCGCACAAGATGTGTTGGGCATAAGGGTGCGCGAGGCTGTGCTGGGATTGAGGTTATACGTTGCAACGGTTGTTGTGGGGATGTCCCATCCAGCGAGCTTTTCACACTTCGATGTGGAGCTCCATTGCGCCAAGAAACAGCGAATAGTAGGTTGGGAGCTCTTTCGTCAGAGAAACTGCGTCATACAAGTTTGATCAATTAGATACACTTTACGGCGGACTGAGACGCTTGCAGCTGGTGGCTCTTCTTCAGATGCATAGATAAGCCTCGTTAAAGAATGAGATGTTGAAGACAGCATAGTGTTGTTTGAGGCTTAGACTCTGACTAATTGATTTGCAACGGTGGAGAGGTGGTTGATGGGTATAAGCATTTATATCCGTTGCTACGTTCAATTTGCAATGGCAATTCCTTTCGTTCCCGCTATATACATATCCCCTGTCTCAAGAGGAGGCCAATTTTATCTGAAGCCAACGATTCCAGCCGCTGGGTAGCAAGGACTGGATGTGTGTGATTTCTCCGTAGCAGGCCTTTTTGAACCATACGGAGTCCAACGATATTAGCAATTTGAGCAAATGTAACACTATGATTAAGGACCTTGGATCCTTGGAGTCCAATAACTTCATGAACTCTCGGTTTGGAGAGATGGACCACCGTAGCACAATGGGGGTGGGATCGTCATCGGGATTCGAAGAATCGTAAATAAACTTGTACTCGTTGAAAAGCGCATTCATCATCAAATCGTAAGTCGCCCTATATTTTAGCTTCCCGAACTGGATCGGCGTGTGGGTCATCATATCAACTGTCTCCTCTTCGTCGCAGCACTCCAAGATGGTCTCGAATGGCATGATGGTAAATAACTCGCGGAGATATGGAGGGAAGTTCAGACCCTCAAATTGGTTGTAGTAATATACACGATATTTCTTGAGCACCTCCATAGGATGGGCATCTGGCAATCTGGCACGAACCTCCAGGAATATCAGCTGCATCCCACCACCAATTCTGTAGAAATTGGAATCGATTAACTTGAAGTCAATTGACGCTGAAAGATAGATCGAAAGAACCAAAGAAAGATCCATCGACAAAATATCTGGCCCACTTAACATGAGATCATTCGAATAGCCTCTGAAAAACTCATTGTAGTAGGATCTTGAAATATTCAACATCTCTGTATTTCTAGTATCTTGGTAGTATTTGTATAAAGCAGAGAGAGCTATGACGATATCCTGAAAACACTTATTAGTAAAGAAATATGTGTGGATGTGAGAATACCATATATTCTGTTCCAATGGATCTTTGGAAATGATCAAAAAGAGATCATTGATCGAATAATGAATCAAATCTAGAGTCAATTTCGAATACTTCAGGAATACCACGATGTTCTCATCGTTCGCAAGGTTATTCAAATTAGAAGTTGAGAGGGATGGGGCAAATGTAACCGAATCCGTAGCCAACGGCATCGCTTCACTTGGATAGGCTGCAAAACTCTCCTTGTGGCCTCCAGACATATGGGAGATAAAGGAATCAAGGACCCTTTTGTCTTGGTTCGAACGAGATATGGCTGTCTCCGGTGAAGGTAGCATAGGAGGGATCAAACTCTCGTGCACTTCCTCCTTAGAAACGGGAGGGTTTTTTGCAACTGGTTCCACAAATGTTATATTATTACTGTTGGCATTATTTATATGTGTATGATCTGCGGAGGATCGGTGTTTCCCATTCTCTTTGGACTTCCTGGGTTTGTCGGGCTTGGAAACCACCGTAGCAGCATCCGTTTCATTGGTCTGATCTATGGAAATATTGGTGAACATCTCCTTCTTTTGCGGGACAAATCTGATCTCTGGAGGATATTCACATAACAATTTCTTCTTTTTGCAATTGGCACAAGAGGGGTGGCTCTCATCACACTAGACAATTAATATTAAGACTCGATATTATTCTAACGTAGAACTTACTTTTATTCTTCTGGATTTGCAGGTGAAACAGCCGTTACGTGACTTCTTGTGAGCTCTTCTCGTGGATGACATCGTTTTACTGTCAGGGTCTAACGGTGAAACCACAGGGATGGTTAAATGGAGCAGGTGGTGAATGGGTGGTGTCAAAGGAATCCGGGAATAGAATGGCTATAACATTAATATCCCTTCTTCGGTATCGACTGGGTGGAAGTAATCATGAGAGATGGCAGAATTAGGGACATATTGAAGTAGTTGCACATTCTGACCATTCAAATTAGGAAGGTGAGTACGACGGGTAATCACGACCGGCATGCTCATGGGTGGGGCTCAATGCGCAGTGGGGTTGGGTGGGATGGCTGAGCTTTCTTAGGTACGAGAATATATTCGTTTTTGCAGAAGGCCGAGAAAGCGGTCTTTCTGAGGAGCAGAATGGTGTGCTGTTGTCTTTTGTTTCTCGCTTGAAAACGGCAATAGCGAGCGTTTCTTAGCTATATGCTCTGCGTCTAGAAACTTCGTATTCGCCAAAAAACTGCAGCCAAAAACGGCAAGAGCCAGCTTCGTACTGTCAATCCTAATACGGCATTCGAAACGAAAAATACGATGGTTGCAAAATTGTAGCAAGATGACTGTCAACGATAGCTTGTGTGATTGATATTTTATCTGGAAGAATCAATGTTCTAATCAGGGACGATTGAAAATTGTAGTAATAATAGTCACGAGACAGTATTGTAAAATTCGCATAGAATCATTTGCGCTGATATGACACATTTTTCATTATTTATTAAAATATCTAAATTATTCTAATATATTTTTTTTTAATCTCGTAGTTATTTAATAGAATTTGCAACTGGAATATCTGTAGAAGTTAAGGAATGATGGAGATGAGAGTTATTTATTCGGAGAAGAAAGAATGCAACCCTTCAACTTTCATCAACTTGGATAAAATATTTTAATATTACATATCAGAAGGAACATTAATGTTGATTCTCTCTTGGCTATGATATTTTTTATCACATGTTAGAGGGAGTATTAGATTTCCTTCTGATTGATATTTTTAACAGAGATTATTTTCAATAAGTCCCATAACATCATTATACATATAAAATTCTTAATGACTTGAACAAAATTCTGATAATCACAGATAGAATTCAGTACATTCCATGTGTTTTAGAGCTATTAACACCAATAAAGAGAGATCATAAACGCTACACATATATAAAAAAGTAATTCGCAATGTGGAGAGGATTTTGCTGAAGATATAGAGATCAGAATCAAATCAACTACAAGATTGAAGCATCTATCTATAATTTATACAATACACACGCTGAAATACTCTTCAAACTATATCGTTGAAGGCGGTCTCAATTGGCTTATCCAAAAAGGTAGCATGAGCCAATACAATCAAACCGCCAACCATGAGCAACCACATTAAAGTGGAGAAGGGAGATGCAAAGAACAAGCCAATCAAAGAAAGGATGATGACAGTACCGTTTAAACTCGAATTTGCAATATTAATCTCGGAGCCAAAAAGTCTGAAGTTAATATCATGACCATTCAACTTGGAAATCAAAAATAATGAACCCCCGCTGAATATTAAAAGCCACAACAAGATCCAATTGGTAAATAAGCAATAGAGGAACAATACGAAGAAAATAACCAAATAATTGGCCGAGAAATGGGACAAGTTCAGCGATAATCTCTTAGTCAAGTCGGTGATCGAGCTGGGTCTGTTGAATCGGGCTAGGTTAAAGAATTCCTTGAAAGGTCTAAGATTATTGTATGTTTTGCGCAATTGATGGTCATTCTAGGAAGGTTAGTATGTATGGCGGGTGAAACAGCCTAAATGTACTTACGCCAATATTGTCCATGTTGAAGTTTCTGGTGAAGGAGGCAAATTGTGCCGGATTGAATGACATGTTGAATATAAAGGATATCTGAAGTAATTAAGTATTGATCTATCGCAATGTTTCTGGTTATTATACACTAACTGGATGGTGTCCAATGATACAAAGTTGCCGAAAAAAATGAAACCACAAGAATAGACGGTGATGAATAAATCCGGAAAAAAATAGTGATATGAACTATCGGAAGTATGAGTTGTGGATGATTTCCTTGGAGATTCAACTCGTCTTTTGGATGTTGTACACATTTCTTTTCATTGATCCAAACCACGCGGTACAGCCACGACGATTAGGTCATGTGATCGAAGAGTCTATTACGGGTCCTGGTTCTTATATGCTCTTGAATCCGATACAAAGAGAATTGCAAGAATATCGTGATAGTAGCAATATGGAAACCTTCCTGTCCACATATTGAAATCGCTCTCCACACAACACCCTTTACACCCCGCCCAGAATACATTTATTATATCCAGTTAAAAACATTACCCAAACGACAAACATCACTATAATACACACTAATTCCAAAAATGCAAAACAAATCATACACGACCCCATCAGATTTAAATGTCACCGGCCTTCTTAGAATTACACGCCACGATCTTGAACTTCTCCACTTGTATCTGTTCGTCTCTATCTAGTTTGATGTTCACGTCTTTCACAATGAGGGTCCACACATCGTCACAGAATCTATAATAGTCCAAATGGCCCTTGAAGGACAACTTTGCCCTAACGTCTTCCCTTAATCTGTCGGAGATAACCCTGTCGAAGTTGGACAAAACGTTCATTGCCAATTGAGGCTCAATTCTTTGATCTCTTTTCCTGTTAATACAACTGTGATTGGAGTGATCAATACAATCTCTACTTACAAAACCAAAGTATCCAAGGCATCTGTCAATGAAGTTCCCACACTGTGTAATTAGTTAGTAAAGGTCCCATAGCCCCCAAAACTCGAGCGCAAAGCCCAAAACCATACATACGTGCTTCTTCTGTACAATTCGTAATAACCTGGTCCACTCATTTTCCTATCCTTCTTGTTTTCTCGTATCCCTTACAACCTCTTACATACTGATAACTTCATAATGTGTAGTCATTTTTCAGTACGGCGGCGGAAATTACCCGGACTTCCCCTTTGGGCCATAGTGGAGTATAGAGATGGAAAGGATTGGGGCTGAATTCCTTAGATGAATAATTAGAAGTTTATTGTAGGAGATTTTTGTGTCTACGTATTGTTTTTGGTATTATCTGATTGAAAAAATTGTTTTAATACGACGAGATCGATATTACTCAAAAAAATGCATCTACAAGCTTGTAAATGTATGTACGACATACGATTAAAATAGAACTATTATTGTAATATAAGCGCAAAGAATATAAACTCTCACTCGATTATCCACAGTTCCCTCTTTTTGTCTTCAAATAACACTATCCGAGCAATAGCTAATGACAACTTGTTTAGAGCCAGTAGTGAATCTCTGGTTATTTGGAGTATCTAAGAGGTTGGACAATGTGCTCATGAATTTGATAACTTCTTAAGGGATTAATGGGAATCTTGTTCACTCTTTGTCAACAATTCTCTTCTTTCCAACTCTTTTTTCTCGTTACCAACTCTTTTCCTATTTTTTCCAACTCTTTCGAAATTGCTTTCTGAGGTTTTCAATCTGCAATCCTCTTTCCAAATATATGCATTCTATCATATTTAATGTCATTAACATAGCAGGGTTCAATGCGTTTTTTTTTGGGTCTACTACAAGGAATAGAAGTTGTATCTAAGGAGAGATATTCCCTATTGCAGACTTGTCACTAAAGCGAAAATGCCCTCTATATACTTACATTTCATTTATGAGAGATGTGGTTTGATTAGATTTTTTCACATGAAATAATATCTGTCTACGAGTGATATTAACACAAAGTTTGTAGCCAGTCTGAAAGGAAATAAATCAATTCTTTATACTGCTCTATCGCTTCTTCTACTATCAATAGGGATTTTAAATGGAGAGAGATTCAATATCCAACTAATATCTAATTGGAATAGTAACATACCCATAATATGATGTTCAACTCCTCTGACATTCTGATATGCTTGTAACATTTGCCAATCGCCACACCTATCTTATGGTAAGAAGAAATCCGAGAACTCAGAAAGTTACTTAATATTATCAACGAATTCGTTACAGCTCTACGTTATAAATTTGAACAGCTTTTCTGTCAGAATGCTCAAAGACCGCTAAGGAAGTGATGTGGGATCCTGTGCAGATACATTGAACAGGCGATATTGCGCATACAACAACTCGAGTAGAATACATCAAATGGTAAGTCCTGAGGATGTACCGTTTGATTTGAAATGTCCATATAAAACTCTAACGTCTCAATATTCCAAAACTTGTTATAAAAAGGTGTAAACCATTGTCGACCCCTAAACTAGAAAAACACATGCAAGACTACATCACATCTTATACATTTTACAACCACCATATATCCTCACAGACACAACCACATATACCGATAACAGAAAAGGAGATTGGCCAGCAGCTTTTCAATGCTAACAGACACAAAATGTACCAGACAACCACACTCCAAGCTATAAACCAAACGCTACCTCATTTCCCATGGTAAAATTAATACACGCACGAACAGGTCTGTTCTCCACCATACATTGGATCGAGAAAAAGCACTTAACGCCGTAAGTGACCCAGTGTTCCCCAGAATACATCAAATTGGCCGATTCCACCCTTCATTCCCCAGGACACAACGTCCAAAGTCCTACGATTGTTCGCCGAGCCACCCGTACTATGTGTTTCATGTATGTGAACCCGGAGATTCATGGGTCCTCATCGGCATAGCAGTATTACGAGGAGATAGAAGAAGAAAATGTGGAGAACCAAGCATGATTTTGATAATCAACCACATATTAGGACATGGACCATTAGTTGATTAGCGAAACCCTGCGGCGGGCCCAAGACACAATGTGTGCGGTATGTTCGAGGGTTCGTTCATTCGGCAATTTCTTCAAGTCATGTACCAACGAACTCCGCTGTATACCTTCAATTGACCATTATTTGTGGTTTTATTCTCCACATTTGCCATTTCGTCTCATTGACCGTTGCAACCACATGGTAGGGACACATGGAGGACGTGCATATCATCATTATGCCAATAGTTCCGGGTCTGGCCAGATGGAAGGGGCTCAGGAGAAAGGGCATGTACTAATAGAGGATTAAATAATGAAAAGACAACTACAGCGGAATTAGATTGGTATTTGTAGAATTATGTCGACATGTCGCGGATGTCGCCCTGATTCTTCGCTTGCACCTCCAATGCAGCCAACAAGCTAAGTAGATAAGAGCCACCTTACGACACCAACCTTAAATTCCAACATACCCAGTGCCCACAAGCGATGCATGTGTCCTTTCTTGTTCAAGCTCGAGTAAGCTGCATCTCCTGACACACAATAATCGTCGCATGGCCCTAACATTGGAAAAGTCCATGCGAGGTCCCATCTCGGAACAACACCATCTGATGATGGATCGCACTCCGACCACCACGTCACATCACCGTAACAGCAACGGGGCCTGAAGAGCCGGACTCGACGACCCCCAAGGTGTCTGGCCACACAATCGAATCCTCACGTAATTTTATTGTACACATTGCCCATTATTTTATTTATAATCTCATTACCCCCTTCCCCCATCTCTCTGTCGTTGCAACCAGGTTCTGCCGCGCACTCTGGCCCGGCCTCGTCACTGGAAAATTGGATTCCGTAAGGTGGTTACCCCGATGCTGCTGGACGAAAACTATTTAAACGCAACAAATCCCAATTGATTCACCAGCGACACAATTGCAGTATCAATTGATTGTAATTAACGACATATCATAGAATTATCACAATGGGTGTTACAGATATTTTAAAGAGAAAGTCCGGTGTCATTGTCGGCGACGACGTCAAAAACTTGTTCTTGTACGCCCAAGAACACAAGTTTGCTATCCCTGCCATCAATGTGACCTCCTCGTCCACTGTTGTCGCTGCCTTAGAAGCTGCTAGAGACGCTAAGTCCCCAATCATCTTGCAAACCTCCAACGGTGGTGCGGCCTATTTCGCCGGTAAGGGTGTCTCTAACGCCGGCCAAGCTGCCTCCATTGCTGGTGCCGTCGCTGCTGCCCATTACATCAGAGCCATTGCCCCAACCTACGGTGTCCCAGTCGTCTTACACTCGGACCATTGTGCCAAGAAGTTATTGCCATGGTACGACGGTATGTTGGAGGCCGACGAGGCCTATTTCAAGACCCACGGTGAACCATTGTTCTCCTCCCACATGTTGGACTTGTCCGAGGAAACCGATGACGAGAACATCGCTATCTGTGTCGAGTACTTCAAGAGACAATCCGCCATGGGCCAATGGTTGGAAATGGAAATCGGTATCACCGGTGGTGAAGAAGACGGTGTCAACAACGAAAACGTCGACAAGGACTCCTTGTACACCAAGCCAGAAACCGTCTTCGCTGTTTACGAGGCCTTATCTCCAATCTCTCCAAACTTCTCCATTGCCGCTGCCTTCGGTAACGTTCACGGTGTCTACAAGCCTGGTAACGTTGTGTTATCCCCAGAAATCTTGGGTGACCACCAAAAGTACGCCAAGGAACAAATCTCCTCTAAGAGTGAACATCCATTATTCTTAGTCTTCCACGGTGGTTCTGGTTCCACTCAAGCCGAATTCAACACCGCCATCGGTAACGGTGTTGTCAAGGTCAACTTGGACACTGACTGTCAATTCGCCTACTTGGCCGGTATCAGAGACTTCGTCTTAACCAAGAAGGACTACATCTTGACCATGGTTGGTAACCCAGAAGGTGAAGACAAACCAAACAAGAAGTACTTCGACCCAAGAGTCTGGGTTAGAGAAGGTGAAAAGACCATGGCCAAGAGAATTTCTGAAGCTTTACACGTTTTCCACACTGAAAACCAACTTTAGATTACATAGTGTTCATAATAAGCTTAGGGGATTTATTTATATTTAGGATGATTTACAGTTAATGAATATGTATTATTGCAATTGTTGCAGAATGGGAACTTTTCGTAGTGCTAAATAATCTACATCGTCTTAAATCACATAAATACTTCATTTTTTTTAAAAATGACAAAACTCGTATCAATAAAAACATAAAAAGCTATCGTAAAGTAAGATTTTTTTAATACAAACACTTTTAAAACAACCAGTGCCCAGAAATCATATCAAAAAGATAATGAATAAAAAAACATTGTCATCAAATATATGTACAACCTTTGATGAGTTCAATTAACTTAATACCAACCACGAGTGTTTTCTTGTTGGTAGTTATTGTTGTATGGGTAAGGTTGTTGAGAGTAAAATCCTTGTTGGCCGTAAAAGTTTTGTTGTTGTTGGTTGGCACCTTGAGAACCTTGAGATTGAGGTTGGGAGTGAGATTGAGATTGTTGGCTTGAAGCGGTGGCAGAAGCGGTCGCAGTGGCTGTTTGACCAGCTTGGCTGGATTCATACTCTTGGGTTTGGTTGTAGTAAAAGTCGCCAGATCTGTTGCTACCTTGAACTTGTTGAGCTTGGGTTTGAGTTTGCGATGCTTGTTGTGGCTGTTGTTGAGGTTGTTGTGGGAAATATTGGTTAGGGTTGTAATAATGTTGGTAGTAGTAGTATGGTGGAATTGAGTAGAAGGCTGGGTTGAACTGGTTTGGACCGTTTCCTTGACCGACACTTGGAGCGACGTTGTTGGCAACTGGTGATTGAGTAGAAATCTCAGTTGGCAAGACATTGACAGGCAAAGAGCTAACTTGACCGTTAGATTGTTGTGCTTGTTGAGCACCAGTGCTGGCGTTAGCACCAGCTTGTTGACCAGCTTGTTGTTGGTTCAAGTAGGTAGATTGGTCGTATTGACTTCTGACACTACTCAAGTTACTAGAATTAGCGGCTGGGGAAGCTTGGTTGTAGGAAGAGTAATCTGGATAACCATTGTAAGGGTGGGATTGGAATTGATTGTAGAAATCGTATTGCTTTTGTTGTTGTTGAGCTGGTTGTTGGTATTGTTGTGGTTGTTGGTAGAATTGGTTGTATCTTTGTTGTTGGTATAAGTTGTATCTTTGTTGTTGCTGTTGTTGAGTTTGCTGTTGAGCTGGAGCTTGTTGTTGCTGGTTGGCGTAAGCTTGGGCAGAGGCAGCTTGGACAGGAACTTGTTGGGCTTGTTCTGCAACAGGAGCTTGTTCCGATTGGACTGGGATTTCTTCCTTTTCATCAGCTAAAGACAAGGAGCCGAACGAGACACCAACAGAGTTGATTTGAGAAGCGGCAGTTGGCAAAACAACAGGAACGTCTTGGTTCAATCTTCTAGAGAACTTAGGGAATGATTCTTGTTGTTGTTTTTCAACTGGTGCAGCGGCAACGATGGTTTCTTCAGCGAGGACAACTTCCTCGGTAGTTTCAATAGTAACTGGCTCAGCGGCAACTGGTTCCACGGTTTGTTCAACTTCAACTTCAACTTCTTCTGCGACTTCTGGTACAACTGGTTCTGGAGCAGCGACATGTTCTGCTTTTGGAGCAGCTGGCTTGGCCTTTGGAGCAGCTGGCTTTGGAGTAATGGCAGAAGCCCAGGTGCCGGCCTTCAATTTAGGAGCAGCAGCTTGTCTCAAGACAGGCTCGGCTTTTGGCTTTGCTTCCTCTGGCTCTTCTTCCTTGACAGGTTCTGGGACCTCTTCTTGTTCTTCTTGAACAGGTTCTTCCTCGCCCAACACTGGCAATTCGTCTTGGACTTCAGCGACTGGGGCAGCGACGATTATTGGTTGTGACTTGGGCTTGTCGTTGTTGGATAAAGCAGAGGCCCACGACGACTTAGTAGAACCAGCTGATGCTGATGGTGTGGAAGTGCTGCTAGTGGTTGGAGCTTCTGTTGGAGTAGCTGGAGCGGATTCCCTTGGAGTAGACTTCTTGTTTTCTCTTCTTGGCTTAGGTCCATTTCTTGGCTGGAATTTGTTGAATTTGCTTTGGCCGTTGGCCTTGGAGTCGCTACTAGGTATGGAGGCGGTGGAGTTATTAGTGGTGGCTGGGACAGAGTCTTCCTTCTTTGGTTTCTTTTCTTTCTTGACTTGGTCCCACTTTTGTACCTTGTTATTGATGATCAACTCCGTGACGGTCTCGATGTCGTTGTGGTATTCAGCCAACAAGGAGCTCAAGTCATCGGACTCCCAATCCGGAAACATCTCGCCCAAGGCCGTTAAGGTGGCATTTGTGGAGGCATTGGCGGTGGAGCCTTGGTTATTGAATCTCTTGGACTTGTTTCTGAAGTTGCCAGGTCTATTGTTATTTATCTTACGAGATGGATATGAGGAACCCGATGGGGCCGCGGTAGTATTCGCTGTGACTTCAGACATTTCTGTATTATTTGTATAATCAATCCTTTATGCTATCGAGTCAGACGTTAACTTGATGATGTCGCCAATAAAAGATCCGTTCAAAAAAATTATAAAATTCAAGAAATGTGACTTTTTGAAAGTGTTAATAACAATAATAATATATTACGATATATCTGTTGTTTTTCTGTTGAAATTGTTATATTCTGTTTGAATGACTAAGTGTTTCTTGATTTCTCTCGACGTTGAATGCCACTGTGTGTGGATAAAAAATTTCAACGTCGACGCCCAGAACGGTAAAGATGGAAAAAAAATGGGCCGCGAAGACTTCAAGTCACGTGAGGGGACGGGTCGGGTCACGTCACGTCATGCTGGAAATAGCTGGAACCGTAGTGTAGAAGGCCGGAAAGTGTAGTGTGATGGTTTATAAGTGGTGGAGTATATAAAGATGTATGAGTTGTAGAGGAGAATTGGCGATGTTGCAACGGTGATTTCAATTTCGTTCATCACCCAAACCACAGCTCTGGAGATACTCATCGCCCAAACCACATCTCTGGAGATATAATGCCGCTTCGGAGATGGGTGGACCCATGACACCCAAATGCACATACCCCCATTTGCTACACTATCGAAACAATAATACATAAATTAATCGAGCCCACTAACCAATTGGAAGACTAGCATCCAAACAATAAAAACACACCAGCATCAAGACCCGATTCAACAAGCGAAAAAAATTCGGAATAAAAACCAACAAATACAACCAAGAAAATTATATATGGTACAAACTAATAAAACATAACTTCTTATATAATGATAATCTAACCTTCGGTTCTTTTGATGTATTCGGCCTTTTCTCTCTGGTATCTCTTCTTGTCTTCGTCGGCCTTGCTTTCGTATGGAACCTTCTCTTCGGCGGTTAAGGCCTTCCATCTCTCACCTAATAACTTACCGATTTGACCGAAGGCGATACCTGGGTTTTCAGCCTTGACAATGTCACGGTTCTCGTTGGCGAAGAACATGTAACCGGACAAGGATTTCTTTGGTGCATCTGGATCTGGAGCTGTTAGTGGTGCCATAGGCAGTAAATAGAACAAATCACATACCCTTCTTCTTTCTAGAGGACTTGGAACGTCTTTTGGTTTCGTCAGCCATTATTCTATTTCAATTAGTATGTTTCAAATAACACCAGCATCCGCAAATATGCTGTCTTTCCCGCAATATATATAAATATTATGTACGACACGCTGTAAGTGGTTATGAAAATAACAAAACAAACAAATGGTCGTGCGCGGCGGCTTTAGTGCAGATACCGCGTTGGGAGAGCAGCAGCAGCACCACAAGCAGCAGCAGCAGCAGCATCCGTCTGGGTATACCGAACAAGTGAATCCAATGACCCCCCATTCACGAACCGTAGCAGCAACTGAGGAATTGGGTCTTCAAGTTGTTTGTAATGCACCCATCACAAGATAGTGGTGGTCTATGAACAAAAAAACAAGGGTCCAATTCTCTGATGCTGCATGTAGCTTGTGTCTGGGAAATGGTTGCAACTATCCTTTCAATATAATAGGGGAGGCAATCATAGCAACTTGTTGATAAACCCATGGAATATATTTTCATTGCAATGTGCAATTGACCACTTCGCCGCCATATATTTATTATATTTGTGGGCCCCAACTCGGGCCTTCATGTGGGTGTTATACATACATAGTTAATTACTTAGTAGTGTAATGGTATACAATTTGTTAACAAAAAAATTTATAGTGGGAAAGTTATGTGACCATATATAAATTCTAGTGTGAGGCGGGTTAACTGAGGCACCATAGTTAAGGGGGCGGCAGGCCTCTGGCCCACAGTGTGAAACTTTATTGAGGGAATTTAGTTGTGGGAGCGACGGTAACTGCAGCAATTGACTATGGCCACGGCTCGTTATTGGTGGAGAACTTTAGTGCTGAGAAATACGCGTGGTACCACATTTAATGTTGCTTTGTTTGGGCGAAAATAAACAATAAGGAGTGATGAAATTTACTGCGGGGACATCTGGTGCGGTCAGCGCACTCTGAGGACACGTTCACTTGCGGTTGCAACCGTGCCACTGGTAGGGGTCGATGTCGCAGACCGCAGACTCGCAGTGTCGCTGATAATGATGGGTTACCAGTCCAGTGCAATTTGCAGCCAGGTATCTCTACAGTATCGGTACATGAAATATACATTGATTACCAACCACCACTGGTCGATTCGTCCAAAACCTTTATGAGATTCTCTTCACTCTTCTGGGACTGTTGGGTGAAAAATGGCACCACTGACGTCTTGATCACTCCATCAAATAACTCGTAAATTAATCCCTTCAACTCATCACCAGTCTGTTTGAAGTCTGGATATGCATTGACCTCTAATAACTTGACCTCGAGCGCCTCGTCCACTAAGAAGTCCAACCCGTAAATTTCGAACGCATTTGGAATAGGCTGGAAGTTCATTCGATCGATATTAACAGCCGCCTTGAACAATTCGGCCACGATTTCGCATATTTGGTCAAAAATCAGCTTCTTATCGGCCTCATTCAAACCCTCCAATTGCCAGAATTCAACCACACTGTTGTTTTCTATCGCCTCTTCGCCTTGTAAACAAGTGTTAGTCAAATGGCCGTACAACGCGATCTCGTCGTCGTCGTTGGTGGTAGGCTTTTCGTACTTGGATAACGCAAATAACGTCAACATTCTCTTGTAGACAAACACTTCGATGGCCCCATTACTCATCACATAACATCTGAAATGGAACTTCTTGTTGTCATAAGCTGGTAACAACAAGGGGTTCTCCATGTACTCTTGGACAACAAAATGTCTTAATTGCGAAGTAATCACACCATTATTAGTGTCATCACCCTCCTCATCATCGCTCAATTCTTCAAAACCATCGAAGATCTCTTGGAGTTGGTCCACCGTCTTGAACAACCTGATACCCTGGCCTCTGTCACTCATCGAAGGCTTCAAGATCCAAGTTTTCTCTCCCGACTCAATCTCATCCCTCAATTCATAAGCATCATCTAGGGCCTCATCAAGAAACTCAGCATAATCCACTTCGAGTTGATATGTTTGAGGAAATGCTTTCGTCAAGATGCTATTGGGGTTCTTGGACACGTAAGAATGTATGGTATGTGCCAAATAATGCTTTCTGATCAATGCTTTACTGTATGTTGTTAGTTCTGAGCTCTCATCAAGTCTCATAAATCAAACTTACCGATATATATATGAACACACAAGATAATTAGTATTCATCATCACTTTATCAAAGTTCAATTCTTCATAATCACCAAAATGGAACACTTTCCCCTCGAAATCACCTTCCACAGTTGATAACTCACTGGTTATCTCCATTCCAGGCAAATTCTTAGCAATGGCTTCTTCCAAGGCTGGGTAAATGTATGAATCCTTTGGGATAGATAATAAGATTTTGTCGCTATCCGACAAGGCTAGACTTGTAACATTCGGGAGAGTGCTACTAGGGAGCTGGTTAATATTTGAATCTTTACAGTATTTTTACTAGCTTTTCCAGGAAAAAACAAACATAAATTTTTCCGAAAACTTTTCAAAACATAATATAGATTTATAAAAGCAGACTTACTCTAATTTGATCTCACCCGAAATTTGAGCTTCTAAAAAGGTGGCCTTAAGAGGTGTAACGCTGTTTGTTAGTAAGCTTCCAATGGAGGAAGAGAAGGAAATACATACCTGATACCCTCGTCACGCAAAACTCTGCTGTCATTGTGTTCTGTGATCTTTAAGGTCTCCTTATGAACGTGCATGAAGTCTGGAGTCCATTTGAATTGAATTTTATCGTTGATTGTACGGTCGATTATGTCCTGATTGGCCTTGGCTTCGTTGTCTATCTCGGTGTAGATGGAGCCCCATTTATTCTGCCAGATTGGCGCGTAGAATATCTTGGTTTGGTTCAATTTCAACGAATCAACCAACGGAACATTGATGGAATACAAGTCCACCGAGGTGTCTTTTGGCCAATTGTTGTACAAATGTTGCACAAGCTTGACGGAGACCAAAGCAGCCTCTTGGAGAATCTTTGGGTCGGTGTCTGTAGTATCAAAGGAATATGATAAACCCACAGCCTTCTTGCCGGTTAAAGATGCTTCCATGGCAGCACCCAAAGTACCACTGGACATGATATATAACGCGGAGGAGTTTCTTCCAAAATTCGGGCCGGAGATCACCAAATCAACAGGTCCCTTTTCCTTGTATAAATGATGGATACCAACATCGGTACAGGAGGCCGGGGTACCGTCTATAAGACACCATTCTTGGTTCTTCTCGTTCTTCTGGGGCAAGTTGAAGGGTCCATTGTACGAATTTCCCTCGCCAGTCGGATAGATATACGAAGCAGTCAAGGTCTGACCGGCGAAATGCGCCTTACCAATCCAGGATCTTTGTTGGTGAGGAACAACTATGGACAATTTCCAATCGGTGTTCTGTTCAATGGCATCCACAAGGTACTTAATGTACGGGGATGTGGCATCATTTAATGGACCGTCGTCATTAGTGAGCTGGACAGTTAGTTTACGAAATTAATGAACGTCTCTCGTATCGTCAAACTTACCAAAACATGCATTTTGACCTGTTAATTATTTAATATTGATCCCATCTCATCTCTTTTGTGGGCTCTATTGATGTAATTTTCCACTGGGGAAAAGCCGTTCGTGCCAATACCGACCGTCCAAATTTTTCAGTTATATCAAGAAGAGACAAGAACAGATCAGTATGGCTCCAGACCCCATTTAATTATCTTAATTGTCAGACAAAAGTCGCCAATCACCATATTCC
Organism: Nothofagozyma chilensis; assembly: GCA_030573195.1. Classification (NCBI taxonomy): domain Eukaryota; kingdom Fungi; phylum Ascomycota; class Pichiomycetes; order Serinales; family Cephaloascaceae; genus Nothofagozyma; species Nothofagozyma chilensis. The sequence continues at coordinate 381,996 of JAJMCV010000027.1, forward strand.
CCAACATACACACAAAATGTCGTTTTTTCTAGGAAACGATATCTCCAACCTCAGTCCCATGGAGGTCAATCCGGAGAAGGTCAAGATCGCAGAGATCCAGTTCGAGGCCATGGCCACCACCTTCAACACGTAAGTGATGCCATTAGTATCGACACCGACCCATATTAACCAACCAGATTAATGTCCACTTGCCATAAGAAGTGCATACCTCCCTTCTACGGCGAGAACGACTTGAATAAGGGAGAACAAAGTTGTATCGACAGATGTGTCAGTAAATTCGTCCAGGCCAATTTGGCCGTTGGTCAAGTATGTAATGTGTTTCGTAGTCCATTCGTTCTTATATTAACCTCTAGAATCTCCAACTGAAGCAATTCGGTCCTCACGAAAGCATGCCGGCATATGTCAAGGTGAAGACGATATTGGAAGAATCCTCCAAATGAGAGGATCACTATTTAATGACGGTTACGAGATACTTTTTCTGTATATAGATGATTAATTATAGATAACGGGGTTACTAGTGCTTTGTAGATCCTTCATTATATTACCTATATTACATACCAGTCCAGGCCTCTATTGCCTCTTATTATTTTCCACGGGACTATCCGCTTCGAGGTCTCCACCCATCTCCTTACTCCATTTGAAGAGTTGGTCCTTCAACTTCTCTGCTCTGACCAACCCATTTCTCACCGTCGTTAGACATCTGATGAACTCCTGGCTTCTTTGCAATGCAATCTGGGTCAATTGTCTTGTTTCCTCGGCCTCATCCGTGCTAACCCCAAAATTAGGATCGCTGTTGAATTGCGGTAATGCGAAAAAGGGATCCATCTCCTGAATGGACTTGTTGCGTGTTATTCTCTTGTGCTCGTTTTCTGCCTCCTCCTTCATTTCCTCGCCAGCCACCACTTCTGTGGGTGCCTTCTTCGTGAGATTATGGTCATAATCGGGCAAATTTAATTTATCCGCTAAAATGAACTCGGGATCGTCTCCCAAGAATACGTCCAACAACTTGGAAAATTGAACCACACTCTCCTGTTCCTTTTCAATGATTTCAATCGTTTGTGAAGCCAAGTTTCTGACAATTCGACTGTTATAGGTTCTGGAGATGGCCGGATGGTTGGCAATCTCCGACGGATGGTTTATTGGCGCCAATATCTCATCCAATTTGATCTCCTTGTACGGATCATCTTCCTCGTCCTCGTCGCTTGGCTCTTCCTCGTTGTCGTAATTAGTCTCGTTGAATCGTCTTCTTCTTTTCACCACAAATCTCGTGTGATTATTATAGTCCACAGGTTCTGGAACCGTGGAGGAATACACAGCAGAGAGCTCTTGCACACTGACAAGATCGGCTCCTCTTTTCAACTTGTTTCCTCTGTTAGAAACCTCACCCTCGGCGGATTCTTCGTCGGATGGGACGTCTTGCTATGTTAATTCAATGTTTCTATTTCATTTTATCATCCCTATTTTTCACTTACATTCCCTTTTTCTACGAACCGCCCGCTTAAAAGCGCTGGTGATGTCAATATAAATTGCTGCAAAACTCGACCAATACTCCACTTACGCTATCAGTTCAACACTATCTTGAGCGACCATTATTGTTCTTTCTTTGTTGTGGTTTGTCATATTTCTGATGTCATACACTTCATCTTATCTTGTGGTTGGTGGGCATCGAAGATGGCACGTGATGAGAATAATAGTGTGTGGAAGGAGAACGCCATATATTTCCTATTTAGGTAATTAGACGAATATCATAGCTAAATAACCATTATTGCTGTATCCATTCAATAGAATGGCTAATCAATAAATTGTTCAAATTTTCCTTTGTTTTTACCACCACTTCACCTTCTTCGCCACCTCCCACCATTTCCGGTTAGTAGCCCCGCACACACGCGCCGGTAATACGACCGCGTTATTCACGCGTAGTCAATTTTTCAGCACTCTATTTAATATTTCATCTGGACATTTCCACTCGAATTGTATTATATCAGCGGTATTAATAGATAGATCATATAAAAATGTTAGAAGGTAAATTTGACGAAGCTTCTTTATTGAAGAAAGTAAGTAATTATTCGCTAATATATTCATTTGCCATCTATTAACAACCAGATTGTCGACTCAATCAAGGATTGTGTCCAATTATGTAACTTTAATTGTACTGAACACGGTATCACCGTGCAAGCTGTCGATGACTCGAGAGTGTTGTTGGTGTCGTTATTGATCGGTGAAAGTGCCTTCTCCGAATACAGATGTGACAGAAACATCACCTTGGGTGTCGATTTGACCTCATTTGCCAAGATCATAAAATGTGGTAACAACGAAGATTACTTGAGTTTGTTGGCTGAAGACTCTCCTGACTCGGTGTTAGTCGTTTTCGACGACAAGAAGAAGGAAAGAGTTTCCGAATACTCGTTGAAGTTGATGGACATCGACTCCGAGTTCTTGAAGATCGATGATATGGACTACGATTCCGTCATCACCATGCCATCCGCCGAGTTCGCCAAGATCTGTAGAGATTTAAAGAACTTGTCAGAATCTTTGGGAATCGTGGTCACCAAGGACTCGGTCAAGTTCACCAGTGAAGGTGACGTTGGTTCCGGTTCCGTGGTGGTCAAGCCATTCACTGACTTGGACAAGCCTGAAGAGTCCGTCAAGGTGCAATTACAAACCCCAGTCAACTTGAGTTTCGGTCTTAAATACTTGTCCGACATCATCAAGGCCACCGCCTTGTCCAACTCCGTCACCATCAAGTTGGCCGACAAAACTCCAGCTTTGTTCGAATATAAGTTATCAAGCGGTTACTTGAGATACTACTTGGCTCCAAAATTCGACGAAGATGAGTAAATTTCCACATAGTTCTAATTGTTCCCGGGACAAGATTGGGCGTCTTGTCGTTATTGGTTTCTTGTTGCTTTGTTGGTTTTAGTTCGGCCTCATTATTGTATATTTATTGAATGGATGTGTTATGTTTACTGGGGGGTTTCTCTTGTATTTTATTGTTCTATTATATACATGGTTCCTTAGACCTTCTGGCCAATTCCACCGTCCAAGGGAGTCAAGAACGACCCTCTATTCAACAGTCTCTCTGTGATGGGCAATATCAATCTATAAGCATCGTGTTGGTTCAAATAATATCTGTATAATCGCTTACTTCTCATGAATCCGAAACTCTCGTATAGATTCATGGCAGCCTTGTTGACCACTTCGGTCTCCAAAACAATTTCGTCTGCCCCATGGACAATCATCTTGTCTATCGATTGCTTCACAAGAAGTCTGGCTATGCCCTTTCCCCTGCGGTTCTGTTTCACAGCCAACATCCCTATATAACCTCTTAATCTCACGTCTCTATGTGTCTCTAACTTCGAGATAATCACACCAATTGCTTCACCTTCCCCATTTCTGGCTATCATACAAAGATCGGGCCATTCGTCTAAGAAGAATCTATAGACATATATCGAGTACGGCTCAGACAAGTCTTCCGCTATAAGCAGAGATACTTCGTCAAATTCTTCTTTTGACCCGGAAAACTCGTGATATGTGACGTCAGTCATGATTTTTCAACACGAAATGACACTAATAAATAACAATTACCCCACCATTCGTATATCTATTCGTCTTTTCGACCCAACTGTCTCCAGCCTTGGGTTCATGTCCCAACCGTAATGGTGTCCCGCACGCAATGTCTCCGACTGGGCACATAACCATCATCTAAATTAATTTGTGCCCTGGTCCCTTAGACTAGTGTGACATAAGAACGGAGATCATAAGTTATTAAACACGAAGATAACAAGAGTCGAAATCCCCACGCCACAAACCCCTCAATAGAAGTGCAACCCACAAATTTCTGAGTTGCAACCATCGGTCCAGACCCAGCTCAAGGCCGCATCAACAGAATACTTATCGTAATCCGGGGGCAAATCAATTGCATTAAACAAATTACATCGTAGCCCACCAACCCTACTCCAGATGAGTCCGAAATGGATGCATATAATCGTGTTAATATAATAAATGCCCATACGGGTGTGTTGGAAAAAATAGACCGTTATAGCTTCAAGAGGTAAGTATCAATACGACAAGATGACGAATACGAATACTAATACCACAGTTTAAACACCTTCAAGGCATGGATCGAAAATGAATATGGTATAATATCCGGCAGTAGCATTCTTCTCACTCCATTTGGAATCAAATTGACCTCCAACATGCTAGACGATGTGACTGAGGTGTTCGCATTCGATAGAAGTCTCTTCAATCAGACCAATTATGTTGCAGACCTGGAGATAGACACAATCTTCAAGCCGAGAGAGTCGTCGTTAACGCAAATGGCCAGCTCGAATCTCACGTCCAGACAGGTCTTCACGGCCTTGAACACAAATTGTGGATGGGCTCAAGCAATTCTTGCAGATTCCATTCTATTCAACGACAGAATCACCAAGAAAATGTCGGAAATCTCGTATCTCTTCAAGTCCTTGAGCATTCTATTCCAATACTTCAACTTGTTCTGTAAGGATATAGAACGGTCCTTTGACTCGGGCTTGGAATATGTGTCGGTTCTCCAATCAAAGTCCTTGGTAGACACTTGGGCAACCTTCTTCAAGCAATTGAAAATGATCAGATACAATAATATCGTATTATCAGAGCCTCTAGATGAAAAGGAATTGATCAAAAACGCTGAAATCTCGGCTGTGAATTTCCCAATGGTGAACGACTATTTCAAAACCATGAAAAGCGATGTCCAAGGTGTTGCCAAGGATAAAGTAAACATTGATAAACAGATAGAGAATTTAAGAAATGATTCGATCAAAAAGTTTAAAAATGCCAATCCCCAGGCCTTTTTGAGTAATCTTACTTCAACAGTTAGCAAGGTTCAAGAAGATGTGAATAATTTATCGTTTTCAACAGAAAAAGACTTATATGACAACGAAACGCTCGTAAAACAGATGTTTCTGACACATAGAAATGATTATTCCAAGTCCATCAACTCGGATTCCTTCGAACTATATACCCTTCTACTTCTGTTGTGCCAATTCAAACAGATGCTACAACAGAGTTCTATTCAGATATATAACGCCGTCGCATTGGCACAGATGAGGATGGTTAAAGTCAAACTGATTCTAAAAGAAAGCAAGAAGTGCATTGATATAATCCAAGCCAGTGAAAAGGTTCTTTCTCTTACTGTGGATATGCCTCTTCTATATGGGTTATATATTGCAGAATACATAAGAAGGAACGAATGGCTCAAGGGTATGAAGCACCTAGCTGGTGTTTCGGCTGAAAACTTTGCTCAATTGACAGATAAAGAAACAAAATACAGAGAGACGTGGTTCAAAAGACTTGGTCATATTTGCAAAATGGTACAGGATGACGAGTTGATAAAGGAGAATACCCCAACGATTGATTTAACGATATTGAATCTTAACTACAAGGGAGACTCCTTTCTTGGATACAATAGGAGTGACCTAGAACGTTATATTGAAACATTAAAGAGAGCGCTGATAAAGGTTGATACCATCCAAGTATTGGAAAAAGCTCTCCTTGATCTAGAAACTAAAAGATCGAACTTTCAGAGCGTTAATGTAATGCAAGTAACCGAGGAATCTGAACTAGTCAAAGGCTATCAATCAAGAATAAAGAAATTGGAGAGTTTGTTGCATCAAGCCCAATATAGGAATTTGAATTTGTGGCCGTCCAATCCTGTGGGTAACAACCAATTTAGTTTATTTGTGGATCCCAATTCTCCAAAACAATCACAACCAGCACAGCTAAGGTCCATGTCTAACGGCAACGAAGAGAACATATCTTCAAGAGATATTTCACCTCCAATGGAGCCTTCCATAGATAAACATTTAGATAATATTAGGTTGAAGAAGACGGTTCAGGAGAAAGACAATAAGATAAATCTTTTGGCTACCACGACTAAAACAATCCAAGAGGAGCTCGATCTTTTGAAACTGAAGTATGATATTTTGAAGGAAGGAAAAGAAGAAGAGGTCAGAGTCAAAAGCGATACAGAAGCTCGAGCTTTGGAGAGCGAGAAGGAATCCTGGAAATTATCTATGGACGCAAAAGACCGTGAAATCGAGTTATTGAAGCAGAGTCTCCAAGCGAGGGATCTGAATATTTCTCAGTTAAAGAAAGACATGTCATATCAAATGGAAGCCTACGAGACTGAGCTTGAGAACTCTGCGATTAGAATTTCTAATTTGGAGACTTCCAATTCATCTTTGCTGGAAAGTGTGGAAAAGTATAGAACGGCGAATGATGATTTGGTTTCGATGAAGAGAGATCTACTAAATAACATGGCATCTAAGGAGAGTGAGTTTGCTTTAGAACGAAAGAATATGAATGAAGAAATCCAGGATTTACAGCTTAAACTAGAGCAGTATGAAGAAGTGGAAGAGACTGTGGAAACTTTGAAGAACCATTTTGTTAATCACAAACGAAAAACTGAACGATTAGTAGGAGATTTGAATTCGGCATTACAGAGCTTAGCCAGAAGAACAAAAGATATGAGTGTTTATGCTGTATCGCAGATCATAGATATGTGTCTAATTCTAGAATCTATAGGTTTATTGTTGGTTAAGGAGGACAAAGGAGATATAAAAATTATCAGAGTCAAGGGATTAAGAACAAAGTCTAGAGACCAACAAGAGAGTGGAAACTGGATCGAAAGGCCAAATTCCACCGTTATAAACCAAATAGAGGATACTTTGAACTGGTTAGAGACTGATAAAGCTGCTTCTATTATACCGGATGGTTCCAACAATGCTGTCATCGGTTCCTCGTCTGCAGGAAGTTCATTTAAGTCAGAAATAGATGAAGTTGAAGATGATTTATTCAAGGAGTCGGGCAGGTTGCTTCATATATATGGTAATGAAAACCTGGAAAATACGTTTTCAAGCTTTCTTCAATCTATCAGTTTTGAGGACAAACTTTTCGTTCAGGCCATCTCTAAGAGATTCAAAGATGTGGAGAACTTGGCAAAAAGACTTCAGAAAGAGAATAAGCTGTCTAAGGATGAACTTTCGAACATACTGAAAGATTTTGAAACCAAGATTTCAATCAGGGACTTTAAAGTGAATGACCTTGTGTTATTCTTACCCACCAGGGATGCTACGGACGAGGTGGATATTGGGACTAATGAGCATAAGCAGCCATGGGCCGCCTTTAACATTGGTGCGCCTCATTTCTTCTTAAGAAGTGCCCAAAATTATGATCTATCTAATAGAGATTGGATGCTCGCAAGAATCGTGAGTATCAACGAATACCATGTCACAAAAGAAAACTTTCAATCGTCTGAAAACCCCTTTTCGTTGTCATTAGGAGTGACCTGGTATTCAGTTGATGCGATTGAGGAAACCCTCGATCAGATATAATACATAATTCGAGGAATGTCTATCTATTTATATCAGTCTATATACAAGGATGATGATTAGTTAATGAAAATGTGAAATAGGCAGGTGTAACTCCCCTTACGAATCAAAGCTTCGTTTTACTCTTTAATCTTTCAATGATATAATTGGCTTCCCTTTCACCGCTGAACCATGCGCCATGAGCACAACCATTTGCAGGACCATCAATTGTTTCGGCACCCGCAAATCTGACATTTGGCAAGCCCTTGATAAAAGCAAACATCCCGTCAAAATCATCACCTACAAGAGTCCCGGAATATGAACCACGGGCAAATCTGTCATGGTTCCAAGGTGTAGTTAGTATCTTTGTTGGTTCTGGGATGTTTTGTTCCAGTATATTAGAGAACTTAGCTATAACAGGCTTGAATAATCTCCATGCTTCCTCAGGGAATCTTTCAAAGTATTCCGATAATGGAGCTTGTGTCAACGCAACCAAGGCAGACTTTCCAGCAACGCGATAATAATTAATAAACATCGATGGGAAGTCCCATGGTTCTGGTTTGTCTGTCAAGACATGTCCAGCACCAATAGATGGAAGGTCAGATGATGGAGGTGTGTTTGTCTTAATCGAGTTCATGATGATATCATCCGGTTTACTAACAATCGTGAACCTGTCAACATCCTTGGGCCAGAAAACGTCTTCGAATTCAAAGAAAACCTTACCCAAGGAACTAAAATTGGTAGTCTCTAGATGTTTCGTTATTGTGGCGGGCAACTTTGGTTCCCACGTTATACCACCTTCTTCCTTAGAATCCAACTTCAATACAGTTTGAGGGATGGTGACGACTAGATAATCACAATAGAATTGTCTTTTGTCTGTAGTGGTCACACAAATCTCGCCATTGTCAAGTCTTTGGATCCTTTTTACCTCAGAGTTCTTGTATATTTGGTCCAAAGGATAATCCTTCAATTCATTTTCAAACACTTTGTCGTAGCCACTTTTAACGAAGGCGTTTCTACCCAAATGGCCCACGCCATCTGCATACGTATATTTAGCAGAAAGAGAGTCCCAGGACGAACCGTACCACAATTCAGAATAGCATCTCGAGGCCGATGGGGCGTATTTGATCTGTTCGTCTGTCAATAAATGTTTCTTGTTCCATATGTATTCCGCAGCCAATGTGTGGAGGGAAACGTCACTCTTTGTCGGATCCCGATCGTATACCATCTGGGTATACGTAACGATCTCATCGACCACCGGAGCGATCTTCATGTTTGCGTCTAGGACCCCATCTGGAGTGACCCAAACCTCTTTCCCATCATCAAAATAGAAATCGACGTTTCCAAGCTCTAGGGCCTTGTCCAACAACGGGTTATTCAAAGCGTCATGGAACCAACTAGCACCCAAGTCGTAATTTCCCAAACCCTCGCGATTGGTCAATAATCTTCCTCCCAATCTGTCTCTCGCCTCCAATATAATAGAATCCACGTTGGCCCTCTGTAAATCGACACCCGTCTTCACACCAGACATCCCAGCACCGAGAATGACCACCGTATGTTTGTTTCTGCTCATTATTTGTTCGTGGTTGGCCAATACACCTCTTCTGATGTATATTTATGACTCCCACCAACAATATATACAGCTTCTCGCTATATCTACATCTCCATGGTGCCATCTGCAACACATGTGCAATTACCGAATCGAGGAGTCCAAAAATTTTTCCGCGCTGTGCAGCAGGGGCCTCAACGGAACTCGAGTCCCCAACCCAAACGGCTGCCTTTCCGCTGGTTTAATCTAAACCTGGGGTAATGGAGCTAGTTAATCAGTCAATGTGCTGTATGATGCGTTCATCGCGCAGTTGGGTGGGAGTCGCTCTCCATGTTGCAGCCTCGCTTGGCGATTACACGCTCTATATTAATGAAATGTAAAATTAAACTAGACGAAGAAGTGCACTAAATACGGTTTTCCCCTCAAATACCATCTCTCTCTTCAATGTACTTGATGTATCTGTCCTTGGTCTGTTCTCTCCATTTCTTACCCCAGAGGATGAACGGCACACATGCAACCATACTGGCAAACTTCAATACTGCCACGGAAATGTAGGTGTTTTGGTTTCCTGCCGAGTCTTCCCAGTACGAACAAACAAATGTGAATATACAACCAATGGTGTTGTTAACAACAGAAACACCAACCATACCTTCTAAAACCATCTCGGGATAAGCGTCCATCAAGTATCCCATGGCAATGTCACCACTACAACCCCAACCGAAACCAATGAATCCTAAACCAATGTAGATAGGTCTCCAGTTCCATGTGTATTGGGTACCTAAACCGAACAAAATGTAACCGATTGGAGCAATAATAGCAGGGAAGATGGCGAAATGCAATCTATACTCGGCTTCACCGACACCACCGTTACGACGGGCCATGTATTGCACGTAGTAATCTGAGATAGAACCAGCTAAGAAACACCCGATGATTGCACCAATAAGACATGGCAAGTTCATAACACCAACTTGAGTGTCGGAATAATCCCATGGATCGTCGTAATAAAGGTCATCTTCGGTAGTCAAGTAGAAGGTCAATAAGGCATCTTCCCAACCCCAGATAACACCAGACAAAATGACGGCAGGGAAAGCACACATCTTGATGTTAATCCACAACAATTTGAAGTATTGTTTAAAACCAGTACCTTTCAAATTTGATGATGGAGTGAACAACTTAAGTCTGCGCCAAAGAGAGTGTGGGGTATCATTCTTACCAGTGTCAACGTTTACTTGTCCCAAATGATCAGAAGATAACGCAGCAAGATTGGTGCTCTTTTCCTTGGAAGAAGATGGTTCTGCACTGTCCTTGTTGTCTTCCTCTTCGGTACCATCTTGCTTTGCTTCGACAGGTGTAGTCGAAAAGGATTCCAACAATGGAGCTGGATCTTGATCCTTTGAGAAAATGGTCTTGATGGTGTAGTTTGAGATTGGCATGAACTTAGATCTGTCGAAATAGGTTTCCTCGAAAAAGAAAAGGAAGAAGATCAAAGTACCAATACTGATGAAACCACCAATGTTACCGACAGCGTGGAAAGTGAGGTAATCGGCTTCAATACCACCGATCAACGGACCCAAATAGGTACCGATGGAAATGGCCATGATATAACCGGTTAAACCAGAACCCAAGTTGTGTTGGTAAAGAATGTCGGTGATGGACAATTGTGCGACAGCTTCGGAGGGAGCTTCTGAGGCACCAACAAACAATTGGGACCATAAAGCGTCAGAAGTCTTGTCGGCAGAACCGAACCAGAAACAGCCAATAATGGAGAGTAAGATACCAACAATATAATTGACCTTTCTACCATACAAGGAGGTGATTGGCGCAAGCAACAAACACCCGTATCCAATACTGATGAACAAGATACCGGCACCAGAGTTCATGGCGGTGTAACCAATACCATAGGTCTCGTTCAACCCATCTTGGGCAGAACCAGCTGAATTGGAGGTGGCCGCAGTCAAGGCGGTGAAATACAAAAGCATCACATATTGCAACGCTTTTCTCCAATAGGACCAATTCAACGGATCATTGACCGAGTCCGAGGGTTGGGGCAACAAAATCGTACCGTCAGCGGTGGTCTTGACGTTGACGATGTCATCAAGCTGTTTGTTCTCCGGGTCCAATTGGTCAGCGTAGATACTGAAGGTCCCAGGGACGAACTCTGGATGGTATCTATTTGAGTACTTATCCATACTGAGTCTTATGCAATTTACACACTAAAGAGACAATCTAACGAAAAACTAAACTATAGGAGATGCCACCAGCCAAGATACTGCCAGAGTGGAGTGTTATGTAGGTCAGAGACTCGACAATACTTTATAATCCTGCCAGGCAGCCTATTGAATGTGATAAGATAAGCTTTCTTGTCACAAATGCGAAGCGTTGTGGGAACAAAAAATTTTCGTTGTATCGCGGAAGAGCTGCGGATTTTTTCTTTTTGCAGTTAACAGCATACTGATAAGACCGGCGGGAGAGCTGGGGTGGAACGAGTATGGGACGGTGGAGCGCTACATGGTCCTGTTAGATCACCCTACAATGTGTGCAAAAGCATATTATTGGGTTGATATCGACCCCGAATGTCTCGAAAAACTTGTTGCTCGTCAACCGATAAGACAAAACGGCGAGGCGAAGAATGCGCATGCACCTTTGGCTTCTTTGGAGCTCTATCGACACTAATGCAGTGACATCCAACCTAATCGTTCCAGCGGCAGCCCATCTCGTGCGGGTAGGACCACCACCTCAGATACCATCACGTTGTTCAACGTACAGGATGTATCTCTTTCTGGTCACCGATCTCCATTTCTTTCCCCAGAAGACGAAGGGCAAGCAAGTGAACATGGTTAGGAACTTGAGCACCACCAAAACAATGTAGGTGTTCTTGGTGCCCGATGAGGTCTCCCATAGCGAGCACGCGAACGTAAACACACAGCCGATTGAGTTATTGATCACAGAAACACCAACCATCCCCTCTAGAATCATCTCTGGATACGCATCCATCAAGTAGCCCATTGCGATGTCACCACTGCAACCCCATCCGAACCCAATGAACCCCAACCCCACGTAGATAGGTCGCCATTCCCACAGATAGGCGGTCCCCAAGCCAAACAAAAGGTAGCCAATTGGCGCAATAATCGCGGGAAGAATGGCGAAATGTAATCTGTATTCAGCCTCTCCGATCCCTCCGTTGCGACGGGCCATGAAACGAACATAGATATCTTGAAGATAGCCCGCTATGAAACATCCAATGATGGCACCGATCATACATGGCAAATTCATTATCCCAACTTGTTTGGTGTCGTAATCCCAGGGATCATCGTAGAAAGCATTATCTTCTGTCGTCAAGTAGAAAGTCAAGAGCGCATCTTCCCATCCCCAGATGGTCCCAGACAATATCACTGCCGGAAACGTCATCATCTTAATGTTGATCCACAATAATTTAAAATATTGCACGAACCCGGTTCCCTTTAGATTGGACGAAGGAGATATCAATCGAATTTTCTTCCAATAGGAGGTGGGTCTATCCTGTTCGCCTTGGTCAATGTTTAGTTCTGTTATTTCACCGATGTCTTGACTAATGATTGATGTCACATTATTCGACTTCTCAGGGTTATTTGGATTTCTGTATGTTTGCAGAAGCTCCTTTAACAAGACAGGCAATGGTTCCTCCTTTGAAAATATGGTTTTCAAGGTGTTATTGGATATAGGCATCCATTTTGCTCTATCAAAATAAGATTCTTCGAAGAGAAAAATGAAAGTGACAATCAAGCCTATTGTAAAGAAGCCTGAAACATTTCCAACTGCTCTGAATGTTTGGTCCTGGGCCTCGATTCCACCTATCAATGGGCCCAAGTAGACACCAACGGATATTGCAAGGATATACCCTGTTAATGCAGACCCAAGGTTATGTCTGAATATAATATCAGTGATGGAAAGCTGAGCAACAGCCTCAGAAGCAGCCTCAGAAGCTCCCACAAATAACTGAGAACCTAATACATCACCCAAGCTTTTAGCATTTCCAAACCAAAAGGTACCAATTAATGAGCAAACCAAACATATCAAGTAGGAAATCCTCCTCCCATAGAGGGTGGTAAACGGTCCGAAAAACAATGTACCATAACCAATTCCAATGAATAATATCCCTCCACCAACATTCAATGAGTCGTAACTAATATTATATTCGTCGTTCAAGCCCTCTTGGGCTGAACTTGCAGAGTTCGATGTTGCTGCTGTGAAAGCCGTGTAAAGCAAAACCAAACAATAATGCCATGATTTCCTCCAAAAAGCCCAATTTAACGGATCATTGTTTGACTCCGTAGGCTGGGGAATCAAAAGCTTTCCGTTTCCTGTCTTTTTAATAAATTTATCAAACTCATTAGTTTCTGGATCGACCTGATCCGCATAGATATTGTAAGTTCCAGGAACGAAATCAGGATGATATTTGTTTGAATACTTGTCCATCTGAATTAATATTGAGTCAAAAATTAATCTTTCATACTTTCAAGTTAATATTGTTGCAATATATAGTAGAATTGTTGTCAGAATGCTTAATGTCGCAAATCATAGACAACCCCTTATCTGGCTGCATAAGACGGATCTGAGATCAACTATGATTAGGTTTTAGTCATCGCGGAAGATTTTAGTTTCCATATATACCTATCAGTTGGAATATATTTAAGATAGGGGTATTTTTTTAATAGATATTGTGTTAGAGTGACGGAAACCTGTATATCGTTTTCTTGTCAACTTCTGCAGCATAGAATTCGCAGCCAGCCAGCGTGGACAATGATACCTTTTTTCGGTAATGTACCCCAGATAGCAACTAGTGTGATAAGACAGTAATAATTATTTGTGGAAATATCACTAAATGACAATCATATTCTCATCTGCGTTTTTTTTGCGGCTGATTTGCAGCGGAGTGATAAGCACAGATCTCTCTATCTACTCTCAATATTAGTGTAGATAAAAGCTAAGACCGCGGAATTTATCTGGTGTTATTTCTTGACTGGAATATTGTACAGATCATCTGAATAAAGTAAAGGGCTTACTTTTGAGGGTGTCAATATCCGTTCGGTACTGTCGCAAAAGATACCAAAAAAAGATTATGCTTATTTCCTGTCTCATCTTCCAATAATGTTGGAAAATACTAGTTTGTTTAATAGAGAAATTTGTAGATTTATTTCGGTATCATCAAATGTGTGGAGGTTTTTCTTTTAATCATAGCTAATTATGTTCTTAATTTAAAAATGTGTGAATATATGAATATGTTTATTGTTTATTGGATATTTTATTTAACAATAGCCTGTTGATATTTATGTTACTATTATGATTTTAAATAATAAAACTGAAAACTTGCACATGTATCAATGGAATAGAACCACGATTAATACAGTCATGACAAGTGAATAAAATAGCAAATAATACGCTAGTAGAACTCAAATATTTTATGTTTTCTTCACAAAGCTCGAACAAACCAAACACCCTCTAGGAGTGCAGAGTATGATACAGTTGAACTTCTCTTAGAGGAAGCCCACTAAGAACTGCCGAAGGTATTATACGACATAGACAATCAAAGCGTATATAATTACGGTGATCTTTCCAAATCAAGCTAGGCGAGTTCCATTTAAGACGTTAAATTATAGATTTATGTACATAAGTTGATGTACTTCATGTAACAACGTTTTCTTTCCACATGATGAGAGCCCCAAAAACTAAGCATTTAGACTGAAATAGAAGTATAGAGGGTCCCCGATTTCCTTTGAAACCCCAAAAGGGAAATGTTTTCAATAAAACGGTGCTTGAGATATGTATCCAGAATTACTCGATTGGGGTTTGAAAGGGCCATTTCTCATATTCACTTGCAAGAGATGCGTGAAATCGCTTAGAAAAAAATGCAAAAGACCCATATGTGTGTGTTACATCTTCTATAGAGATGTGATGAGATGTTAAAATGTGTTTCAAGCCGCTGACTCTGAATTGGGTTTGAAAGTCTCCAAAAGCTATAAATGCGAAGAGTTCCGCATTGATAAGATGGTATTTTTCTTGCTATACAAAAACAATCCAATAGATTAGATAAAGACAAAATGAAGTTTTCTACCTCTGCTACTGTTCTTGCTACCTTAGCTACTTTGATTGCTGTGAATGCCGCTCCAATCGATACTGAATCAACTGAAGTTGCATCCTCTGGCGCACCAGATGAATTTTCTGTTCCTCAGGAAGCCATCACTGGAGACATCCAATTATCCTCTGATGAATATCCATTGATTGTTCAAACCGAAACGGGATTTGAGATTGTTATCGTTAATACTACAATTGTTGACCAAGCATTTGCTGAATCAGGACTCAATAAGAGAGACGCTAACGCCGATGCTGATCCATGGTTATGGTGGAGAGTTGGACAACCAGCCAAGAGAGATGCCAATGCTGACGCAGACCCATGGTTATGGTGGAGAGTTGGTCAACCAGCTAAAAGAGATGCTAATGCTGATGCTGATGCAGTTGCTCAAGCTGACCCTTGGTTATGGTGGAGAGTTGGTCAACCAGCCAAGAGAGATGCTAATGCAGATGCTGATCCTTGGTTATGGTGGAGAGTTGGACAACCAGCTAAAAGAGATGCTAATGCTGATGCTGACCCATGGTTATGGTGGAGAGTTGGTCAACCAGCTAAAAGAGATGCTAATGCCGATGCTGATCCTTGGTTATGGTGGAGAGTTGGTCAACCAGCCAAATAAGACTTCATCCATCAGGTCCTTTTCTACTTTTTAATACTTTCTTACACTCGTTTATTCATATCATTATAAATTATTTATTTTTTTCTTTAATGTAATACTTATACAAATAGTCTGTTCGTGCATTCACCGGCTCTCATTGAATACGCGGATATTTCTAACGCGCGCTGGATCAAGAAGAATTCAATGAAGTGTCAATCAGAGAACATTGGGAAGAAGACTCAATTGAAATAAGATGTCTTTGTGGGTGGATAAATATAGACCGAAAAGTTTGGAGACTATCGATTATCACTTCGATATAGCCAAGAGATTGAAGGCACTCGTAAGTACGTTCTTCAAGGAGAATGGGGTTGATGGCTAACATATATAGGCTTCTTCCGGGGATTTCCCGCATTTGTTGGTCTATGGCCCTTCGGGAGCAGGTAAAAAGACCAGAATTTTGGCAACTTTGCAAGAATTGTACGGGTCAGGAGTGGAGAAGATGAAGATCGATGTCAGAACCTTTCAAACCTCTAGTAATCGTAAATTGGAGTTCAATGTTGTGTCTTCCCCTTACCATCTAGAGATCACTCCTAGTGACATGGGAAATAACGACAGGGTGGTCATTCAGGATTTGTTGAAGGAAGTGGCCCAAACGGAACAGGTTGACTTCAGTAGCGGAAAACATAGATTCAAGGTGGTGATCATAAACGAAGCTGACTCCTTGACGAGAGACGCTCAGGCAGCCTTGAGAAGAACAATGGAGAAATACAGTTCAAATATCAGATTGGTTTTGATTTCAAACACAACTTCCAACATCATTCCGCCAATAAAGTCGAGAACCCTCTTGATCAGAATACCAGCACCAACCACCACAGATATCAGTAGAATCTTACTCAAGGTTGCGGAGAAGGAGTCTATAAAGTTGCCCGACTCCGAAGAAGACAAAAATTTCATATTAAACAGAATGGCTGACGAATCCCAGAGAAATCTCCGTAAATGTTTGTTGTTATTCGAGGCTATCTCGATGCAAAACGACCATATCACAAAGTCCACTCCTATCATCCAATTGGATTGGGAATCCGTGATCTTATCATTGGCACAACAGGTTTTGAAGGAAAGATCTGTGGCCAAATTACACCAATCTAGAACAGTTTTCTACGAATTACTAAGTCATTGTATTCCTGCCAGAATCATCTTGAAGACATTCTTGTTTGATTTAATCAACTTGATCAAGAATGACTCTTTGAAGATTAAGATTATAGAATTGAGTGCCATTTTCGACGAGAGATTGAGTCTTGGACAAAAAGCCATTTTCCATCTAGAAGGGTTTTTGGCAAAAACTATGGTGGAGATAGAGAGGGCCAATCTTTAGATGTAATGTGATGACATGTGGAACAATTAATCTGTAGATCTATTCAATAAAATGTAGACCAATCAAATATCTGTAGCTATCTTACACTCAGACTCCATCTTTCATCATAACTTCCATTAAATATATACAGGGTTTCTAACGACGATTTTTGTACATCTTATACAAATCTTGCTGGGAAGCCAACTTCACAGCATGCTCTTTGGTTGGGTTCTTATCAAGTAATTCCTTGTAATTGACAACCTCTTCCGGCTCCTTAAGGTCTCTTAAACCGATTCTAGGAAGAACACCCTTCTTGACAAATTCGTAAACACCAGGTAACTTGTCACCGGCCTTTCTTAAAGCCTCCTTGGCAATCTTTTCATGGACATGTTCACCGACGATTTCGAAGATGATCTTACCGGTTGCGACTCTGGTGGCCCAGAAGTCGAAACCACCCTTACCTTTACCCATACGAGTTTCGTTACCCTTTCTACCGACCGGGATATCGGTGGTCAATCTTCTGACCAATTTACCACCCACTGGTCTCAACATTCTCATGATGGCTGCATCTGCTTCCTTCAATTGGATGGCTGCCAATCTGACACCCTCAGACTTCAATCTCATACCGTATTCACCGTATTCCATGGTACAACCTCTGACGGAGCCACCGATCTTGACGGGAACTCTACCCTTGTGTGCCTTTCTGATTATCTTGAATCTTGGGGCATATTGATGGGCAAATCTTCTGGCTATAAGTTGACCTATACTAGATGTGATTGGAGAGGCTTGGGGAAGACGCGAAACAACCCCGTTTCTAAAACTACCAAAGAGTGAACCACCAATACCGATCATTTTCTGTCTACGTATCGAGTTGTCTAGAGCCTCACTGAAGAATTGACTTTCTTCGTCCGTTTGATTTTGCTTCGAAAATTTGTGAGCGAGTTGAAGTGAAAAATGCCATCACACGACCTTCGAATTGGCGATGAAGGAGGGTCGGAATCACGCGCAGAGAGATGGTATTTTGTTTATTAAAAATACATTAAAATATTCTTTGGCCTCATTTGTTGGAGCTGCTCGAATATTGTCGCAAATAGACGATCTTGAGGTCAACAAGTTGTCCTCAATCGACTCCCCAATTTGTATATCACGTGATCTCATTACTTGGACGAACCATCATCACTTGATATAGACAAAGTGTTGCAAACCACAAGGACTTGGACCTTTTCGTTAGAGAAATATAGATGTCTTTTTCGAGACCTGCCAATTGGTGGGGTAAAACCATATTGGGTTCGTTGAGAACTTATGCTACAAGTGAGTAATCGAGTATTTGGAACCGGACCATATAGCCTCTAACACCATAGAATCTCACCCTAAAGAGTTAGTTATAGGCGGAAAATCGTATCAGACCGACGAACACACCAACGTGACTCCTTTGATCATGAAACTTGCAAGTCGTCGTTTGCATCTAGAGGAGTCGCATCCGATCGGGATCTTGAGAGACTTGATCGAGAACAGATTCTCCAGTCTTGGTTATACCTTTTACAACGATTTCACACCGGTTGTCAGTGTTTTTGAGAATTTTGATGCTTTAGGATTTCCCCAAGACCATCCCAGTAGAGCCAAAAGTGACACCTATTACATCAATAAGGACCATTTATTAAGGACCCACACCTCGGCACACGAACATGAATGTTTCCTGACCTGCAAGACTGATGGGTATTTTATCAGTGCTGATGTCTACAGAAGAGACGAGATTGACAGAACCCATTATCCGGCTTTCCATCAATTGGAGGGAGCCAGAACCTGGAAGAGAGACGAGCTTTTGGCTAAAATTGAACACGACATTGAATTGATTCCAAAGAATGACATCATTGTGGAGGATTGTGGGTTTAATCCTGAAACCAACCCTAAACAAGATTATATGACCAACCAAGAAGCCGATTTGATAAGTCAACATTTGAAGAGAACCATTGAATTATTGGTCAATGAAGTCTTCAACGAAGCCAAGATTGCCGCTAAAAGAGCAGGGAGCACTGAAGATTATTTGAACGAGCCTTTGAAAGTCAGATGGGTCGAGGCCTATTTCCCATGGACTGCTCCAAGTTATGAAATAGAAGTGTGGTGGAAAGGAGAATGGTTGGAATGCTGTGGGTGTGGTATTGTCAGAGAGCAAGTATTGACCAACTCTGGCAACGAAGACAGAATCGGCTGGGCCTTCGGTATTGGTTTGGATAGAATAGCCATGCTATTATTTGGCATTCCGGACATCAGATTGTTATGGACCTTTGATGACAGATTCAAGTCTCAATTCAAACAAGGGAAGATCAGCACCTTCAAGCCTTATTCCAGATATCCAGGAATTAGCAGAGATATTGCCTTTTGGTTGCCTGAGGCCCAACAAGACCCGTTACATGAGAATGATTTGATGGAGATAGTCAGAAATACTGCTGGAGATTTAGTGGAGAGTGTGAAAATGGTGGATGAGTTTGTTCATCCAAAGTCCGGCAGAAAATCGCAATGTTACAGAATCAATTATCAATCCATGGATCGTTCGTTGACCCATGATGAGATCAACGAGTATCAAAGCGAGGTTCAGGGTGTTTTATCCGATGAATTTGGTGTTGTATTACGTTGAGAGGTGACGTGTGTGTGGTGACTGAGCTGAGGTGGGTGAAGTAAGATAGACAACAAACATGTATATATGCAAGAATTATCACGAGACAATAATGTAGAAATGACATATCAAATAAAATTACAATTAGCCTCTATTGGGTTAACGAATCCCTTGGTTATGAACCCCGATCACGATAAGATGCTCGAGATAATTTTCCCGGGCATGCTTGAGCGGATCGAGACATAGAAGTTGCAATTTTTCAGTCTTAGAGTGATACAAGGTGTGAAGGGAATAAAATGAGCACGGAGAGAAAGATCGCCATTCTTTATGGGTCCGAAACCGGTAATGCTCAGGATTATGCTGGGACTCTCGCCAGAAAGTTGGAGTTCTTGAGGTTCCAGATCACATTATCGTCCTTGAACGATTTTGATCCCAAGAGCTTATTAGATATCCCCATATTGATTGTAGTGTGTTCTACTACGGGACAAGGAGAATTGCCTCGGAATTCCAAGAAATTC
The DNA here is from genome assembly GCA_030573195.1 of Nothofagozyma chilensis. Classification (NCBI taxonomy): domain Eukaryota; kingdom Fungi; phylum Ascomycota; class Pichiomycetes; order Serinales; family Cephaloascaceae; genus Nothofagozyma; species Nothofagozyma chilensis. Next base: position 402,078 of record JAJMCV010000027.1, read on the forward strand.
TTCAAGTTCTTGTTACGGAAGAAATTACCCGCCGATTTGTTGAACCACATAAAATTCACCACCTTTGGATTAGGCGATTCCTCTTATCCCAAGTTCAATTTCGCCATAAGAAAGATCCATGCCAGACTCTTACAATTGGGTGCCACGGAGTTCAGTATGAGATGCGAGAGTGACGAACAGAGTCCCGAAGGAAGTGACGGCTATTTCTCCGAATGGCAAGCTACCTTGGTAAAGAGCTTGGAAATGCATTATCCGCTACCAGAAGGCGTTGAGCCCATTAATGAAGACACATTGTTGTTACCGAAGAATGAGGTTGTTATTCATTCGGAGAAGTTCGACAGATCCACTGAAGATACGAAGGCGGTTGCTATCACCAGACAGGATGTGGAGTTGAAGATTGGCGAGATTGTCCTCAATGAACGTGTGACATCAGAGGACCATTTCCAGGACGTGAGACATGTGAAGATTAGGGATTTGCATAATAGTTTGGATTATGAACCGGGCGACACAGCTGCGCTTTATCCTTCAAACGACCCGGATGATGTTTCCAAGTTGATTGAGGCTCAGGATTGGACCGAGATTGCTGACAAGCCTATGGAAATAACAGGAAAACTTCCCTCTATCGAGGGTGGTTTGACCGCCAAGTTGACGTTAAGATCGTTATTGACGCATCATTTGGATATCATGTCGATACCCAGAAGAAGTTTCTTCTTGTTAGTGTGGCATTTCGCTTCAGAAGAAAGAGAGAGAGAAAAATTGCAACTGTTTTCTTCGCTTGTTGACGCCGAGGACTTGTATAACTATGCCAACAGACCGAGAAGATCAATATTGGAGACGATATTGGAGTTTTTCTCTTTGAAAATACCCGTAAAATACATCTTTGATTTGATACCTACAATCAAACCGCGGCTATTTTCGATAGCCTCCAAACCCGATGCTTCGACCGTGGAGCTCGTGATAGCTGTTGTTGAATACAAGACTATTCTCAGGAGAGTCAGAAAGGGATTATGCACAAATTGGCTCAAGACTCTCTCTGGAAACGATAAGATTTGTTTCTCCATCCATAAGTCTGGCTTGAAGTTTGGCGAGACGCAACCGATAATAATGATAGCTCCAGGGACGGGGGTTGCACCTATGAAGAGTTTAATTGAATATAAAGCGGAAACCTCTTCACAAGACTTGGCACTTTTCTATGGATGTAGATTCCATGATAAGGATTACTTATTTGCAGGATTGTGGGAGGGATTAGAGAAAGAGGGCAAATTAGAGTTGTTCCATAGTTTTTCCAGAGAAAATGGAGGCTATGTTCAAACGAGATTATACGAGCAACGCAAATCGATTGCCCAGAAGTTAATACAAGGACAAGGTATTGTATTTGTTTGTGGATCAAATGGAAGCATGCCAACCCAAGTTAGAATTACAATCGAGACTGTATTGAAGGAAGAGGGAGGTTTGAGTGAGGATGGAGCCAGAGAATATTTATTGAACATGGAGAACACAGGCAGATACATCCAAGAAACATGGTAGATCAATTAGATATATAGAATGAAAAAAGCTATCTCAATACATATAAGTGTAATGTAGTGTAGAACCCATTGTGAAAATTGGCGCATATAATGCAACATGATTCAATTTATGTTTAGTTGAGTAATAGAAGAACAATTGAGAAATTACCTTTTATTCTTGAAGATGTCTAGACAAGATGAGATCAGTAGAACTGTCAACAGCTCGTTGAAGACACTTACACGATTGGTTGAAAGCGATACCGAGGTGTCCATCATAGACCTCAATCTTCTAGAGAACTTAAACACAAACCAATCACTCAATTATATCAAATTGGAAGAGAAGATGTCGAATCTTGAAAGAAACAGTGCTTTGGTGAGCGAATTGGGTATGCATTTGTCTATTGTTTCGGATTAGGAATTACTGACCAATAGATCATGACGTGAAGAAACAAGTGGAGAAACTCAACAAATTAGAAGAGAGTGTGGATAATTTGGAGGCACTTACCAAAGAGTTGGATGAATGGACAAAGGAATTGGAGATGAAAACGAAATTTGGCCCGAAATAGTTTTTCCAACCCGACTAATTGTGGTGGCTTTGTGATATCTGTTCTGGAGAGTAATTTCGATTTGTGGCCAAATGAAGATCGAGGTATTATGATGACATCTCGGATATCAATTCCAGAGTATTTCATAATTCTATTCCCAAATCTAACAATTTCCTTACATCGAATCATAAACATATAACCTGCAATCGTCATGTTGAAAGTCCTTTTCTTCATTGGGTTCGTAATTGGATCATCATTCTGTGCCAAGTTACCATATGAACAATCTACAGAAAGCAAAGAGTTTGACGCCATTCAACAAAAAGAAGATCAAATCATTATAGACGATGTTCAAGGTGTTTTAAGTGATCCCTCCCTGGCAAATGTTCGTGATATCTCCTATCTTAACGGATTACTAGACTTTCTAAGTAAAGAAGGAGCACAACTTCAAACGATTGTTGATGATGGAACAGGGCCGAGCGAAGAGGAATTGATCGAAGATCCCAAAAGTTACTCGCAACTAACTCTTAACAACACCTTCCTTGTTAAGAATGCCGAGGTTAGTAATAAGACCAACGATACCTTTAGAGAATCTTCATTCAAAGCTGGAATTTTTATTGATTTGCATGACAAAGAGGATGACAATGAGGATGACGATTGTGAAGAGGAAGAGGAGGAGGAGGAAGATGATTGTGATGGTGGCTATTGGTTTTGGCCTTTCAATGCTAACATGTCTGCAGATATAGACAGTTCAGGTCTAGTAACTCATGATACTCCTATCACTGATTCTATCGTTGAGCCAGGTTCCAACATAACAGTAACCGATATTGTTCATTTATTAGAGCCATCACAGGAAGTATTGTCTGCTGAAGACACATTGATAGACATCAATCTTTTCCAAGAAAATATACCATCTCAGGTAGAAGGTGCAGTAACATCATCACCTGGTGAGAAAATATCATCTAATACTTACAATGAATTACAGAATGAAACAGTGTTTGATCTGTCACATGTGATAGACGATAATAGTTTACAATCATTCGCCAAGGACATCGATAAGATGATATTGAATGACCAATCGGCGATAAAGAACTTGAGTAGAAATCGCACAAGGTTCAGCCAATTTGAGGAGTTCAAGTATGACAGTTCCGCTTCCTCCTGGATGACTTCTAGTTGTTATATCCTATACTTATCAACTCTCCTTATTCGCTTGTTAATCTAGCTTTAAAGAAATGCTATTAATAAAATGATTCCTTGACTACTAGATACTGTCTATGTACATTTATTATGTTCTATTTACCAATGCAAAAGCTCGAAAAGACCACCCCTAATATCTCTTCAATTCCAACAGTCTCACCAGTGATTTTTCCTATCCCTTCTATAGCATGTCTCAAGCTTTCTGTGGATAATACTACATCTTCTTCTTCTTTGAATCTCCTGAATTCTTCAAATCCAAACAATACGTCGTTCCTAAGAATATCTTGGGCTCTCTGAGAAATCAGAATTGGATCTGCAGATTCTGTTAAAGTTATCTGCTTGAAGCTATGGGTCAAATCAGCCGTCAAATTGCTAATTCCCTGTCCAGATATACAAGACACTAACTTGAAAGACTCCCTTGGCAAAGAAAGCTTTCCCATGAAATGGTTCAAGACTTCATTATCGTTATCCTGTTTGAGCAAGTCATACTTATTCAATATGACGCAAATGTGCTTCTCTTTTTTGAGTTCCTTAATGTGATCTATGAACTCTTGCTCAATTTGCAACTCATTCGCTGGTAAGACCACTAACACCAAATCACCTTGTAAGGCCTTAATTTTGGCTCTTCTTATTCCCTCTGCCTCTATTTTATCGGCATCCAAAATGGATCTGATACCTGCTGTATCACCTACGACTACTTTGTATCCGTTTATGTCCAATGGGATATCAATGACATCTCTGGTAGTTCCGGCAATATCACTCACTATGGCTGCTTCCCTATTTGCTAAATAGTTCAACAAGGACGATTTCCCAGCATTTGGTGGTCCAAGAAGAATCAATTTAATCCCCTTCAACAATATTTCCGATCTCTCCACTCTCTTCAAATAAGACTCTATCTCCGATGTGAGAAGAGAGATTCTTTGGTCGACGGTGTCAAAGAGCTCGCTCACTTCCTCGAGATCATGGTCTTCACCAAAGTCAATAACAGTCGTGAGAAGCGCCGCACTTTTTACGATCTCTTCCCGCCAATTTAGGAATAATTCCTTGGTATTACCGTTCATTGAAGATAATGCAGCGACTCTCTGGGACTCAGTTTCGGCGTCTATCATTTCTCTCACACCCTCCAATTCTGTCAAATCAAACCTTCCGTTTTGGAACGCTCTTTTGGAAAATTCTCCATGTTCAGCATACCGAATCTTTTTGTCAGCTGTGTGCAATTGCTGTATAGCCTTCAAGACCGATTGGATAACGGCATTTCCTCCATGTAGATGTAATTCTAGTAAGTCTTCACCGGTGTATGACTTGGGACCGCGGAAGAAGAGCGTTAAGGCTTCGTCCAACATTATGTCTGTTTCTGGGGAATATAATTTCCTTACACTAGATAATCTGTGTTTAGGGGAATTTTTACTTCTGGTCAATTTTTCATAGATGTATTTAGAGTTACTACCAGACACTCTCACCACCCCAATAGCAGATCTACCAGGTTTTGTCGATAAAGCATATATGGTGGGGAAGTCTCCCATGAATCTCACATGGCCCAAGATCCCGCTATTTTGTCCCCGTCTCAATAATGTTCGAGTCAACATCTCGTTACTCTCCGATCAAACTTGGGCTCTATCTCCTTCTAGAAAGACGTTAGAAATGCGACATGTTGAAAAATAATTGTCATGCAGCATCATCGATCTATCAAGAATGAGACTATCGAGTCGATAAAGCTGCCGTTCTATAATATCACAACATGTTTTCTTCGTTGAATTCAGTATATAAGGGTCTTCCCAAGGGAATTTCCCGAGCATTAAGCTCGTCGAGAGCTCTTTCACATGAGAATCCATTGGTATGTATGGAATGGGCCTTTTTTGAATAATTACTGACATATAAAGGGTCTACCTAAAAGAGCGCCGGAGATGGCCAGGATGTCCAAGGGTCTCCCCGTCAAACAGAAGATTCCAGGTGTTTCTAAGATTTTATTGGTTTCCTCGGGAAAGGGTGGGGTTGGTAAATCTACCGTTTCCGTCAATTTGGCCCTTTCTCTCCAGAAATTGGGCAAGAAAGTTGGGATATTGGATGCTGATATATTTGGACCCTCGATCCCCAAGCTTTTGAATCTCTCAGGCGAACCTAGAATATCGCCCAACGGAAAGTTGATCCCCTTGAGCAATTACGGTGTACAATCCATGTCGATGGGGTACCTCATAGCACCAGAGAACGCTGTGGTATGGAGAGGGTTGATGGTGATGAAGGCACTTCAACAATTATTATTCGAGATTCATTGGGATAATTTGGATGTCTTGGTTATAGATATGCCCCCTGGAACTGGTGATACCCAATTAACTATCAGTCAACAACTAAAAGTCGATGGTGCGGTTGTTGTATCCACTCCTCAAGATATTGCCTTAATTGATGCTATCAAGGGGATCACAATGTTCAACAAAGTTAATATACCGGTAAGTAGGAGATATAGCGCAAGAAAGACGCATACTAACCTTTATCTAGATTTTGGGATTAGTCCAGAATATGAGCTACTTCATTTGTCCTAATTGTCTGCACGAGTCTCATATATTTGGATTTGATGGTGGTAAAAGAGAAGCTGAGAGACAAAATATAGATATACTAGGCTCAATCCCGTTGGACGAGAAGATTTGTCTACAATCCGATAAAGGTAAGCCAATAGTTGTTGCAGAACCTGATTCTCATTTGACAAGCGCATATATGGATATTGCTAAAAGTGTCCTTAAAAAGATATACTAGATGATAAAAACTTATCAATGTCGGCTTTGTGCTTGTTATTTCCACCGAAACCACGAGCACCCGTTTGTGGTCGGGATATCATTACATAGTTGGGATTAATCTGTAAATAGGTATATGATGTGACTTGTGTAGATTAATATCGTATGTGATCATCAAGGTTTGAATATGGTAGGGTTTTTAAAAGATAGCTGTGTTATCGTTCCGTTACTTTTATTTGTACTTGCCATTAGTGAAAGTGTGTTGGCGTTTCCAGAAGAACCAGATCCGAACTCCAGTACGGTGCCATCAATAGACAATAATGATTTCATCCAGAATTCAACAATAGAAGATAACCAAGAGGCGACTTTGTCGATTCAAGAATCTCTGTTAAACGACTTGAGGGACCATTTGCGAAGCTTTAGGAATGTGTACAAATTAAGAGGAAATCCAAGCCTAATAAAACAAATAAGAAATAGAGTGTCCGATCTAAGTGGTTCTGGAAGTCTGAGAACTGTTCAACAGGACGAGATGGGAATAGTTATGCTTCAGAAAGAATCCGAGGTGGGTGTGGTGGAAGACCCAGACACTAGTTTGTCAGACACTAGTGAATTAAACCAATATTCATTTCTATTAACGTCGAAACTGCCTCTAATTGAAGAGATTTCTTCTGAGGAAGTTATCCCGAAGACAGTGCCCATAGAATGGAAAGGCTCAAGTCAAGGACCACATTCTATAGTTCACGAGACTTTAGTTATCACCTCAACTATCTATTTATCCCTATCAGTTTCTATGTCCCCTTCACTTGAACCAACATCTACAAGCGAGCTTGAGAGTGCTTATGAGAGTGAAGCAGCATCAGAGGATGAAGAAGAAGGTAGCCTGTTGATCGAGGATAGTCTCGACTTTATTAGCAGTGAAATTGAAATGCCCACGTCTGAAGTATATCCACAAATGACTACATTTGAAACTGCTAGCATTGAGGATAGAGATGATACTCCTACCGAAGTAATTAGAACTGACTCCTTTCAATTGAGAAGTTCATATACAACTTCTCAAGTTATCTTGGAAAGTAAAGAGAGTGCTCAGACTCCTCACAAGCAATATTTTGTAGATGAGAAGAATAACATATATGAGATAGATGTTCCAAACGAAGAGGGGGTTGCGGAGACTCTCAATAAAGATGTCGAAGAACAAAATGATCATATAATGCCAGAATCTGGTGATGTGATATTGGGGAAGTTAAAACAGCTAACACCAAAATTATTAAGTGATGTGCCATCTTATTCCAACGCCATCTCTAACGATGATTCGATATTAGATAATTCCAATCCAGTGGAACAGAACTTTGATTGGCATGGCGGGTTTATACCGGAACCTTTAGATGATCAAGTTCCACCGGATTCTACGAGAGAAAATATTTATGTTGATCAAATGATAGTGGATGATATTATGGAAGATTATGACGGGGACGAGACTGAATTACTGTTGGAAGAATCTCTGTTGGGTGAATATCCAACCACTTATGACTTTGAAAATACTGAGGATCAGAGTCATGGAGGAGAATTGTTGAGCAACGAAGATGAAATGCTAGATCATTTTTCTTTTGTGGATCTGGGTGTTGAGGAGGCCAAACCTTCCATTCCCCACATGTATGAAACAGGAAAATCTCTAGATATGATCCGTCAAATAAGTCATGGGATAAACAGCATCCACCCAATAAACAACCAGCATTCCATTGGAAGTAAAAAAATAAGCCACGGACCACCTTCATTTTATGGTTTATCAGGACAGAAACGAATCCCTGGTCAAATAAGCCATGGAATTTTCTCAGTTGCAGAGAATAAAGCAAAGAACAGGAAAACCACTATAGAAAGAATTGGTTTATCTGAATCCAGTTCCATGGCACCAATTGAAACCTCCACTATTTTACCAAAACTCCACAAACCAACCAAGCCGAGCAACGCGAATATTCAAAGTGGGTCTAATATAGAATCAATGCACATAGAGGAAGATGAATGGGATATAGATCCAGAGACATATGATGATTTTGATGAAGAGGATGAGATATATACCTATTATTATGATTATGGAGATGGTAATGTGGAATTCATTGAGGATGAAGATATAGAGGAAAACAAAGATCCATCGCTTATATTCCATGCTCCATTGGATGTTCAACATGAAGCTAATCTCGAGTCTCTAAGACACAGAAACCATAGTATGTGGACACCGCAAGAAGAGGACTCAGGATTTGAATCCAACGACTCAAACTTCAGAGATGCCTTCAATCAGCCGGGGGATAATAATAATGTTCATCGCGCTAGAGTATCCAGAAATAGGAGCATACCACATGATTTTTTCTCGGATATAGGACTCGAGAATGAAGGCACAATGAATCTCATGTCACATTTCGGTGGTGTGTTGTTGATGGCATGGTGGATGTTGATGTTATGATGTATAGAGCGAAATTACGAGGATGATCAATAGAGATGTAAGCGAGTAAATATGTTATGATTTTGTTTATTTTTATTGTTGCATCGAGTGATGATTGATTGTATGACAATGATTATGCTGCAAGTTGACATATCCATAGAGCCGTTCTGGTTAGTAACCCTGATCCAGAGGAGTCTAGACATGAAGTGCGAGAAACGAGTAGATAACCAACCTTGATCTGGAAACCATTGACACCCCACCCACTCAATTAATAACAGACATCACCCCATTCAATGATAAATAAACGAGCTCGGAATTGCATCTCTTCTCAATCCAGCAAGCCAGCCAACCCTATTAATTAGCCACCCTTACAGATCCGAGACGGTTATGCTACTTTACGCGTGTCGAAAACGCGAAAAAGCCATTTCGAGAAAACTCCAAATAATTATCGATTATCGAGACGATCGAATGCAGTTACCCGCCCATGCAACCCTGGATTTCGCCTCATTGCCTGCAACAAAAAGCGTACCCTTATACATTTCAGGCAGATTCATATAGCGTGTTTGTTTATTTATCCAGAGCAGCCAGAGATTTTGGAGAGGTTCGTGTTGAATATAAAAGGGAGCGAAATTCTTGCATATCGATCAGGAGGAAGAAAGTAATTAGACACTTAGATACCATCCACCTCTACTTCTAGTCACTACTACATATAATGTCCGTTCAAGAAACCCCCTCCAAGGTTGCCGCCTCGCAATTATTAGATTTGAATCTCAGCGAAGGAAAGAAGAACTTGTTATCCAAATTCACCGAGGAAGACGAACAAACCATCATCCAGGCCCATTTGAACAAGACCAAGATTGAGACCTTTGTCAAGCCAAAGGAATCCACCGACCAAGTCCATGAAGCCTTCTTGAAGAAACACGAAGTCCATCGTCGTCAATTAATGGACATGGAGAAGGACGAGCCTTTGTTGAGCGAAAACAAGAAGAGATTCGTCTTGTTCCCTATCAAGTACAACGAGATCTGGCAAATGTACAAGAAGGCCGAAGCCTCGTTCTGGACCGCCGAAGAGATCGATTTGGGAAAGGACACTCATGACTGGAACAACAGATTGAACGAGAACGAGAGATTTTTCATCTCCAGAGTCTTGGCCTTCTTCGCTGCTTCCGACGGTATTGTCAACGAGAACTTGGTCGAGAACTTCTCCGGCGAGGTCCAAATCCCAGAAGCCAAATGTTTCTACGGTTTCCAAATCATGATGGAAAACATCCATTCGGAAACTTATTCCTTGTTGATCGACACTTACATCAAGGATCCAAAGGAATCCGAATTCTTGTTCAACGCCATTGAAACCATCCCATGTATCAAAGAAAAGGCCGATTGGGCCCTTAGATGGATCAACGACAAGAACGCTTTGTTTGGTGAGAGATTAGTCGCCTTTGCCGCTGTCGAGGGTATCTTCTTCTCTGGTTCTTTCGCCTCTATCTTCTGGTTGAAGAAGAGAGGTTTGATGCCAGGTTTGACCTTCTCCAACGAATTGATCTGTCGTGACGAAGGTTTACACACCGATTTCGCATGTCTTTTGTTCTCACACTTGAACAACAGACCTAACTCTGAGATTGTCGAACAAATCATCACCGAAGCCGTTTCCATCGAAAAGAGATATTTCACTGACGCCTTACCAGCTTCCTTGTTGGGAATGAACTGTAAGTTGATGTGTCAATACGTCGAGTTTGTTGCTGATAGATTGTTAGTTGCCTTGGGTAACAAGAAATTCTACAACTCCACCAATCCATTCGATTTCATGGAAAACATCTCGTTAGCCGGTAAGACCAACTTCTTCGAAAAGAGGGTCTCTGATTACCAAAAGGCCGGTGTTATGGCCAAGACCAACGATTCCAAGGCCTCTGATAATGCCTTCTCCTTCGATGAAGATTTCTAGTTGCATCTTAGCCATTTTTATCTGCTAAAAAGTTTAGTTCTTGTTTTTTATTGTTGGTTTATGATTATCATGACGGTTTAATTGTTACAAAGTTGTTCAACTTGGGAATCGGTGTATATTAGTATATTATTAGAATGTATTTGGTTTATTATGGATGGTGTAGAGTCGTATTCGTATCGAATGCATGGATGTGCTCTGCAGCTGATAAAGGAGATAATTGAAGAATGGACAGAATGGTACGACAACAAATGCGAAGGTTGGCAGAATGAAGTTGGACCAATTCAAATTCCCTACGCAATTTAAGCCTGCCCAGTCTTTTTTGGACAAATGCCGAGAATATAGAAGAGTTAACTCCATTATCTCATACTTCTGCGGACTCTATCTGGTGGAGGTATCTCTTCAACTTATCTCCAATGCCACTACAGGAGCCCTGATCAAGGACGAATTGACACAATTGATAGCGTATTTGGAGTTTGTGAAGCAGAAAATCCTCAAGTCCAAGGAAAAGGAGACGGTGGATGATCCGTCGGCATCTAGAAAGTATCTTGTCGACTTCGTGCAAGATCGTTACATCCAAGTTCTCAACGAGTTGCACAATGGGGGGATCAATGGAAAGACTGTAGACAAGTTGATTGATGTCGTGGTGTTATACGAGGTAGTTCGTGGATTATTTCCGTATTCTGAGACTGATATGGACAAACGAACGGAGGAGGACATAACTCAGAGTGAACCAGATACTCCCGCTGATGAGCAGAAAGAGATCTCGAGCATAGATGCCGAGAAAATGATTTCTGATTTGGAGAATGATACTGAGCTCAAGGGATTGGAGAAGGTCAACAATGAATTTGATTCGGAGTTGCAGAACTTGGATTTAGTGAGCACTGACAAGAGTTTGGGCGATGTGTTAGACGCTTTTGATAACGGAGAGACTGTAAATGTTGCTGAAAAGAAATCCAATGAAGGGGACGAAAATGATAATGTTGATGAAAAACAGCTGGATATTGAGAGTGTGACTGATAGTGGTGATAAAAACGCAGAAGATATCACCCAGCTCAATGACAGTTCCGCAGAGAATTCTGTTCCTCCACAGAATGAGAATTCTGTTCCTCCACAGAATGAGATTTCTGATAATGAAATCACCTCGAGAATTGGCTTCTTGAAAGATACCACTAGAGAGATTATCAACTGTTTTAAGAAAGGTGTGGACCCCAACACAGTCATCAAAGTGGATCTAAAGGAAGAGAACCAAATACCCGTCAGTAACAAGGAAATAGAGGAAATGTTGAAGTTAGTCATGGAGCTACCAGATGATGAGGAGGAATATATAGACGAAGAAACGGATTACACTACAATGCCAAAAAGTGCCAAAGAGAGTTTATTCCCTGAAATTCCCAAAACCATGCCCAACAAAGAAAACGAAATTGTAGAGGATGTTCATGAAGACGGCGATGAATCCAACGACGAAATTCAGACAAATGATATCCAAAATGAGGAGGAGGAAGGAACCACAGAATCACCAGCTTCCTTTATAGCAGCCGAGATAGGAAAGACCAGATCTCCAGAAATTGTACAGCCTCATATAAATCCTCCAAAACCAATAACTAAACAGGCAATTGCCAAAATGATGGAAACCGAGGAATTATTAGCTTCGGCTCAGAAATGTGCCAAATTCGCCATAAGTTCATTGAATTATGAAGATGCCGATACTGCTCTTAAAGAGTTATTAGAAGCTGTGGAATTGGTAAAAGAATATAAGGGAAGATTCGACGACACATTTTAATACATGCACTGAGTTCAAATTATTGTAAATTCTATATTTTGTTAGTAGGGAGTCACTGAGGTTAGAAAATCAAACTCACCTTGTGGATCAACAATACAATTGTTCTCAATACATTTGACAATGAAGCTTTCATCCACAATTCTTGGGATTCTGTCAAGCACACCCTTGGAATTTATCTTAATATGTCTTGCAATATCCTCACTAGCCCTCTTAGCTAAGACTCTTTTGATGGGGATGTTTTGTATTATTATGAAAGATGCACTTTGCAATTCTTGAGTAATCTTCCCTGAAAACCTAGCAATCTTTCTCTCTAATGGCTCTGTTTCTTTATTTGAGTCATATATAAAGAAATTCAAGGATTGGAAAAGAAATATTAGCGGTGGCAGTAATCCCATGACAGAGATCTCATTGAGAAGTTCTGACTGGTGGAGAAGAAAACCCTTCTCAGAAGATTTCTGTCTTTTGGTAACATGTATGGTGCTGAAATATTTATCCCAATCACCAGACACATCAACATAATAACTATCACCATAAATGTCTATTCTTCTCTTGCAATTTGTTATCAATTCATTTGTTCCAAGAAAAATAAGACTTGGCTCCAAAGGTAGGATAAGATTGGCTCGTATGCACTGGAAGATCCATTCATGTTTAATGATATCGAAACCACCTTGTCTATGACAGTAATCAGTCCGCCTGGTCAATTTTTCGCCAAGAAGTATTAAAGTCTGTTCTCCAATTATTTGGACATACTCGGATTTGGTTACTAGTCCACCAAACTTTTTGATCAATTCCTCAATCTGCTCTATAGTAATTCTAGTCCCCTTCTCATTTATCATGTCAGTTAATATTAGGAAAACATAATTCTTAAACAATTCACATTTGATAGACACCTGAACCTTAGGTTTCTCCAACTGTAATGACTTGGCTTTTCTTTTCTTTCTTTTAACCACCAAAGAATGTTTCACTGTGCCATCTTCTAACATCTCAATACCCCTTTTTTCCCTATTGGCTTTCCTAGACTCTCTGTATTGTTCCAAGGTCTCAGAATCATGACAACTTTTGTCCTCACGTATGGCTCTGGCATAAAGGTGTAACAAGGTACTGCCAACAGCATATGACTTACCAGCAACGTTGTCAATACTTCTTGCTCTAACTTCTAGTACAAAAGAATCCTCTGGGAGAATCCATCTGTCAGGTATCTTTGACCCAAATCTTAATTTTTCAGGTGGCGGAGGATCGAGATTTATATCATGCCACTTACCAGTAGTCATTCGTTCAATATTCTTGTATTCTTCTACAGTGAAACCGTTTGCCACGGTACAAAAGGATAGGAAACAACCATTTTCATCCTTTAACCCACAAATATAGGATTGCTTAATACCTGGAATCACTCCAATAACACACAAATCGAGGTTTTCTCCGTATTCTTCTAAGTACTCTGGCTTTAGTTTCACCCATTCTGGCCTTCTTTCACCAATGACATACGGTGATTCCAATTTCTTAATAATTATACCTTCACTTCTTTGCTTAATACAATCTTTAAGTGCAATCTCTATCTCTTTTCCGGTGCTACATCTATAATAATGTACTATCTCAAGCCTATTCTTTACGGGCTGAATGGCTTTGGCCAAGATCTTTCTTCTGTCAGAGAGCTTCACATTTAGCAAAGACTTCCCATTCACCCTCAACACATCGTATACGATATAAAAAGGCTGGGATGATTGTTCTTCGAAGTTAAGGAACTTTCTAGTATGTTCTTGAACTGCAGATGCTTTCAAGGTGCCGAAGGGAAGAATCATATCCCTCGAGTAATCATAAGCCACTAATTCACCATCTAGAATGATTTCTTTAATGGATGGAGGAAATACGTCTCTTAAATGACTGGTTAAGGCTCCCTGCTCGAAGTTTGACCCATAAAGATAAGTATAATCAATTGCCTTTCTGGAAAAGATTTTGAATTCGTCATTATTAAAGTGCATAATAGATCGTTCTCCATCCAATTTCTCTTCTATATAGAAGTCATTCTTAAAATTTAAAGCAATCTTGTCGTAACTATCATAAGATCTCTTGGCCAATTCTGGCAAGAAGGGAAGAAATGTCAGGACTGTTAGTTGGTTTGACGTCAATCTTTTATTGGGATCGCTCAATTGATAAAAGACTCTCTGCAAATCACAAACAAGATCTAATAAAGCAGGGACATCTGGGTTCCAAGATCGTAGAAGAAACTTTTCTTGTCGACTAAGCATAGATTCCTTCAATATGATCTTGTACACCCATTTGATCTCTTGGTGAGTTAACCCATTTATGATTTTGATCAATATGGCTTTTTGGGCAGAACCACTTATTTCTGGATGTGCCATTTCGTCTAAAAGAGCATTCAATTGGTCAATTGTCAATTTATAGCTGACCATTGAGGCTTGACTGACTGCTATAGATCTGTACACTGTAGCATCATGAAGGATCTGGGGTAAATGAAGTCGGTTGTTATTGGTTTTTTTCCACTCTATTACACGTTTATAATATTCATCTGTCTTGGGGATGTTGTATATCTCAAATATAAATCTTGCGAGTGTTTTGTCCTTGATATGATATACCCTCTTATCCTTATCAGGAAAGATCAATCGGGCCGCTGGGTAGAAATTGGGCCCAATGAATATTCTGTATTGTTTCACAAAACTGAGCACTACATGTTGTCGCAATTCAGTGACCGATCTATTATTTTTTCTCTCCTTTGTTTTGGAAATCTTCTCCAATAATTCATCCACCAAGAAGCTGAAATCAGGGTCCAATTGGTTCTTGGGCTCTTCAAGCTCGATTATCGGGACGTCTTTGGGCAGTGTCAGTGATGTGGACATATGATTCGACTTTAATACTCAATTAATCATATTTCTCCCTTAAATATAACCTGCAACTCTTTCATTGTCCATAACTACGAATTAATAATGGTTGCAAATTATCTGTCTAAGTATCCCATATTGGATTCGTGCGAAACACAAATAGGGCTACATAATGTATAGCTCCATGAGTAAGATCATCATAATGCCTAGTAGAATATTCTAAATCAAGTATGGTTTATTCAAAAGTCGCACCTTGAATGAAGGAAGCATAATGTGTTTCGATTTCAAATTTACACCTGGATTTAGAATAATCCTTCATTGGATCACATTTATTATACATTTAATCATCTAATTTGACCTTGCTGATTCTATTACCCAAAGCATCGGTATCGTAATCACTTCCAGATTCCTCTTCTTCATATTCCTCTTCCTCTTCTTCCTCGGTGTCTGTCTCTGGAAGTTCGTTCTCCTCTTCGTCCTCTTCATCTTCCTCGTCATCACTGGAAGGTGGAAGAGCTCTATTGGTATTTCCAACCATCCACACATCGGCGTTCTTACCAGCTTCCTTTCTTAGTCTTTGCTCCTCTTCAATCTTGTCTA
Organism: Nothofagozyma chilensis; assembly: GCA_030573195.1. NCBI lineage: Eukaryota > Fungi > Ascomycota > Pichiomycetes > Serinales > Cephaloascaceae > Nothofagozyma > Nothofagozyma chilensis. The sequence goes on from JAJMCV010000027.1 coordinate 417,641, forward strand.
ACCATTGTTCTTCGGCCACCTTGACGGATTCTGAGTCAGTGCACATGGTGTAGATTTCCAATAATTCCTTATTGATCTCAAGGAAAGTTAACCCCCAGGAGAAGTTGCTCAATAATTCCTCGGCCCAGTCGAGTTTTCCCACAATGGCAAAACATGCTGCTAAGGCCTCCACACAGTTCAACTTCCACGGCTTACCGTAATTCACAGGGTTGGCGGCAACAAGATAAGGTAGCAATCTCTCGTTCTTACCACCGATCTTATTGAATGGAATCTCATCCAATCTCGCCCATGAACATTCCACAACAGCTGCCCCCTCGGCAACAACCATCTCGCGGTCATCGGGACACACTACAGACTTACCGTTAGGCGAAACCACAGCACCCTGGAATTTCTGGCCCACTCTGAGATTCTTGATCAAACCCAATCTTTCCAACTTCTTACCACTGCATCTTTTAGGGTCACAATGGTCGAAATCCCACATCGCTAGCTTGGCAGGGAACTTTCTGGTGCTGGTGCCATTTGCATGCTTGACTTCCTCGCGATAGCCCCTTGTTTTGTGTTGTTTGGATTTATGGCCATTTGAGGTCTTGTTACTCTTCGGCTTGTCCTCCGATTGTTTATTCTTTCCTTTGGCCATGTTCTTGGTTCTTTATTACAACAGAAATGTGTTAGTGAAAAGAATTTTGAAATTTTCATCATAATTATTCGCAGTGGATGTGGAGGAGAGACCACCATGGAAGGTCCATTACCGCCATTTACTAAACTTTGAAAAGGAAATAAATGAAAATGCTCCTTTCAAAGAAAAAATATCGATTATATTTAATTATACCTCATTATAGCAATATTCTCACTATATCTAGTGGTCCCTGATTTGTTACATAAGCAGCCCTGTCCTGCAGCACACCTTCATACACTCGACTATCTATAAATACTACTTGATTGATTATTCAAGACCGAAAATTCAGAAATAGGACTAGAGACAGGAATGTCCGTCATACAACATTTCCCCCTCCTTCTTAACCCCTTCTTGAATTGTCTTTTCAATAATCCATTGTACCATAAACCTCCCCATAGAGAAAGCATCAAACTATTATCTGCCAATCCAACCAGATACACCATTCTTGTTCCGGAGACATATTTCCTTCTCAATGAATTGGACCAAGATACGGGCGCAAATTTGGCCGATTTGTGCTATTCCAGCGAGGATTTCGTCGAATCGCATATCATCAAGAATTACAATCCCGGCGGGTCCAAGATCTACACCACCTTGAATAATAAACAGATTCTCATTAAAGATGGCTCCATATTCACGGGAAAGGGATTCAAACAATCGTTAAAGTTGAACATTGTCAAATTGGACTATTTCAAGAGTTTTGCCGACTACTTTCCCAAGGGCAGCGAATTCATGCTCATTTACATAAATGAACCTTTAGTAGGAAATGTCCGCCATGCTCCCAACGATATCAGTTTGAACCCCACAACAAAGACGATTCCCACATTTGAGCAATTATTGCGCGAATTCCCGCTCATCAGCAAGTCATTGTCGGAGGATTTCAAGATCCTCTTCGACTCGTTTAGCGGCAGATCGCAATCATTAACTGATTTGTCTGACACCTTCAACGAAATCGTGTTGCAATCTTACAAGATCTTTCAGACCTTGAATTATAATTTGGTGCAGAATATAGTCACCACTTACCCCAATATCAATTTGAACGAGTCCATTCATGAATACATCGAAATCAACATTTACGACAAGATCTGGAATCAGATCATTCTCCATGTGGAGGATAAATTGACCTCTTTGTATTCCGCTCTCGGTAATCTTTCCTTGAACCAGATCGGTTTGCCCTCTTTTGAGCCCTGGGAATTGTTACGGATAGAAAATAAAGTCAATCAGGCTATCCAAGAATTCGGCAAGTTATCCAATGAAGGCAACAATTCCACAATCAAATCTGACATTGTTATGAATACCTTCAAGATTCTAAGCGATTGTAATGGAATTATAATAGATGCTGACTCCTTGGTTGGGTTATTATTGATCGTGGTCATCCATTCTAAAGTGAAGAATATTGGTTCTCACTTGCAATATATTAAGGATTTCAGTTACGAGGAATCTTCTAATGGATTCTTGAACTATGCATTGAGTACTTTAGAGGCAGTATTATTTCATTTAGAAGACCCACATAATATAGCCAATCTAATTGACTACTCTAACGACAATAAGAGTTTCTGGAATTTGATTAAGGAAGAGGATGTTGAATCGATAGACGCGAAATTGAAGGAATTTGAGGACGGAAACATTCCTACAGACCATTGCATTTATTCAAAGACAATTTTAGGGGAATCTTGTTTGATGTTGGCCATTCAAACTAAAAATGAGCATGTATTCGAGACATTCCTAAAATACGTGAACATATTTCCCTTGGATTATTTCTTGATCGACAGAACTGTTCATAATCAGTCCCTTATGAATCAAGCCTTACAGGCTGAGAACAAAAATGTCATTGAAGATCTTATTAGCATTATAAGCAAATTAACCCTTGACGAGCAAGTTTACTATTACAATATTAGAGATAGTTATTCAAGAAATATCGGGCATTATTTGTTCCATTACGGAGATTTAATACCCAGAATTGGACATTTAATCGACTGGACTGCAAAAGACATGAATAGTCAAACCCCGCTATTTGCCATTGTTAGATCCTATGATAATACCAATTATAAAGTTTTGGTTGAAACCAGTTTCGCTGTGGTAGAAAAGTGGTATAGTTCCCAAGGAAAACCGTTTGATTTGGATGATCATATTGACTCTAGAGGGAACTCCCTTCTTCATATATTGCAATCAGATTTGAAGATTCTCTTGAATAATAAATATCTAGACGTCAATCAAAAGAATTCCAAATCGTATTCTTCTTTGATTGTCTATGCAAAATATAATCGTATCGATAACGTCAAACAATTGCTCGAAGATTCAAGATTGGATATCTTCACCATGGACAAAAACAATTATAGCATAATGGATTTCATTAGTAAGAATAAGGATGTGGAAAACTTGATTCATGTGCATTATTTGCAGCATTATGTTCCTGATTGTGACTTGCGAATTGCTGTAATGAATAGCAAATTTGATCAAGTATCTAAGGAATGGAAATTCTATACTCGTGGAATTAGGAGGGAACGAAATGAAACAGAAATAGTTGAGCATTGGTATAGTGTGTACCATTCATTGGAGGTGTTCATCAAATTACTTAAGCTATTGAAGTACGACATGGGTTCCTTTATCCCAGATTTCATTGTCGATTACAATCCACTCCCCTTATTTATGAAGATGAAGAACAACAAGCATATATATAATATCAACACTTTGTTAAACAGTCTTTCATTCTATCCACAGTCGAAAGTGGTAGACCGGTTTATCACTGGAAAGTTTAATGACTTGGATTTGCTAAATGAATTAAATATTTCCATTGAAGATAAGAAAATCAATTATGATAAAGTGTTGACGAAGCAATCTATAAATGAAATAGAATTCTTTGTGAACTTCTCGTTGAATGATTTGAGAAAATATTTGAAGTTGATGGGCAAGCTTAATAAATTATTCGTTTTCCTCAATTACAAACAGAACGATTTGAAATATATGGTTTACCAAGCCCAGTCCAACAGTTGGGCGCCATTCTCGAACTTGCTAGAGAAATATAATGATTCCATTATCAATAGTGAGGGGGATGAAAAGTTTCAGTTGTCTCTTTCTTTCTTGGAGAATTGCAATATCGAATTAATTAAGAATATGAATAATGTTCTCACTTTGATTGATAAATGGTGGGAAATACACAATTCTATCATTGAGACAACAAACAATCTAAAGAAATACGAATATGTTAATAAGAATGGTAATTCTTCTGGTGTCAAGGACGATAGTTTTATCTTCGGAAACCTCATCGAGAACAAGAAGAATAAGTACAAGAAATCGTTATTGTTGCAGAACTCTCTTAATGAGAAGATCTTGCAGTTAAATGTTGAATTAAAGTATCAACATGAGATTGTGGCGTTAGAAATTAACAATTTCTTGAAGTTCCGTAATGGGACTTTACAATTTAACGTTGGAAAGTACGCCAAATTGAAGATAAGAGATTTAAAATATGGTTTGAGCAGGTTAGAATTAGGAAAGGCGGCCCTTAAGTGAGGAGTACGAAACTTGATAGACGAATAATAATAGAGATGGTGTCATTTACTGGTTGCTTTTGTTCAGTGTGATAGAAAGAAACATAGACAATAATGAGTTACGAATAGTTTTACATGTAAGAAACACCGGGAATAAAACTTTATTTCTTTATCAAAATCATAATCTTTAATTACCACCATTTCCAGCACCACCAAATTGGTTAGCTAAGTCTTTGAACATTGGGTTGTTCATTATGTTGGACAAGTCTGGGGCACCGCCGCTACCACTGGCGCCATTGCCACCGCCTAAGCCAAAGTTCTGGGCCATTTGAGCAATAGCCGGGTTGGACAACAAGTTTTGCATAGCTTGAGGATTGGACATCATTTGTTGAGCAGCACTCATCAAGTTAGGGTTGGACATCATATCGGAGAATGATGGCATAGAACCATCTGGCTTAAGGAAAGAGGAGAAATCTGGTAAACCGCCGGCACCAGCACTTGAGCCAGCAGAAGCAGAAGCAGGAGTTTCGGGGGCTTTTTCAAGAGCGTCGGAACCAAGGTTCTTTTCCAATTCTTCTTGGACTCTTCTTCTAGCGGTTTCGTAGCCCTTGGCCATGGCCTCGGATTTCTTGTCACCTTCGATATCAATACCTTGTTTGTAAGCCTCCATGGCACCCTTGGCGTCACCTAAAGCATATTTGGCCAATCCCAATCTGGAATAAGCCTTGGCGTATGAAGGGTCCAATTCAATGGCCTTTTTGGAGTCGGCGACGGCAGACTCGTGGTCTCTGGTTGAGGAGTAGGCGGCAGCTCTGTTGGAGAGGTAAATGACGTTCGAAGGGGAGAGTTCGATGGCTTGGGTATATTTCTCGATGGCGACGTCAAAGCTCTTAGCAGCCATGGCTTGGTTACCTTCTCTCTTCAAGGCCTCGGCCTTTTCTTTGAGGGCTGGGTCTTCTTGTTTGGATTCTTTTTCGATTGTGACGGGAATTGGAGCATCTTGGACGGCGGAAGGGTTACTCAATAAGGCAACCAAGCCGTTTCCGTTGAATTTTTCCTTTATTAACTTGGAATCGGAGTCCTTGTCGACCTCATAAGCATCGGCAATACAATCGATTGCAACATCGATGGATTCGAGATAATCCTCGCCGATTTGTTTTTCGGCGACAGATTTCTTCAAGAAATCGATTATTAAGGTAGCAATATCTTTGTTAGTGACAGACATGTTTGTAATGGCTTCTATAATTGTTTTTCCGGAGCTTCTGGCCGGACATCGTCTTTCTTATATGTGTCCATGTGATCTCTTCCAGCAGAGCGATACGCCGCTGTGTCGCGCACGTTGAGGAAGAAGTTCGCGAACATTCTACGGAGAGATGACACGGGATATTGGCAGAAGGAAGTGTTGGACACAACGATGGCCGAATGACAAGGAGATGAAGAGGAAAGCGAGTTGATGGGAGAAAGTTTGGGGAGCGGGAAATTTTAAATATTCTAATATAATGTTCTGTCTCGAGAAGCCGTTGGTTTTGGATGGCGCATTGGGAAGCGAGTTGGTCAAGTACGACCAAGACGTCGATAACCCGCTTTGGTCGACCCGAACGGTGATTTTGCAGCCAGATGTAATCAAGCAGATCCATACCAATTACTTGGAAACGGGTGCCGATATCATCTTGACCTCCACATACCAATCGAGTATTGTGGGGTTAATTAAATATGGCGCACAATACGGAATATATACTGAAAAAGATGCTTTATCGGTACTTCAGAAATCGGTTGATCTAGCCAAAGAAGCGGTGAGGGAGCATAATGCTGGCTCGAGGCGATACATTGCCGGCTCCATTGGCCCCTTTGGCGCCTATATGAATGATTTATCGGAATATACAGGAGCTTATAAGTGCAATGGGGACGATTTATATCAATTCCATTACGAGAAAATTAAGTTTTTAGCAGAAAACGAAGACATAGATCTACTAGCCTTCGAGACAATACCTAATTTCAACGAGATTAAAACAATATTAAGCATAATTTCTGTGTTTGAGAAACCCTTCTATTTGTCTATGAACTTCAAATCAGGTACCGAATTATGTGATGGGACGCCCATTACGGATCTATTGTCGTATATCAAGGAAAATGAATGTTTGTGTAGGAATATGGTGGCCATAGGATCGAATTGTATCAATCTTGAATATTCACAGACTCTTATTCAGAATTTCCATCAAATTCTTCCTGGCGCAAAATTCGTCATATATCCCAATTCGGGAGAAGTGTTTGATGTTGCAACAAATGAGTACAAGCATCTAGATGTCAATTATGATTGGAAACAATTCACCACCAATTGGCTTGAAAATGGGGCTTATATTATTGGAGGATGTTGTAGAACATCGCCTAAAGAGATAGGATTGGTTAGGGAATGTGTGGATGAATATATATTGAAGGACAAAAAGAAATAATAATGATTTTGAATGATTATCAATAACTGTAAAATAGAGAAAATTGTTCTAAAATGATGACTAGTGATGGTGATAGGAATACCTTTTTTTTGAAGATTAATGAGTTAATATTCGAAAATGGTTTCTGACTACGAATTCCTACGTCATTTTTATTCGATAAAAATAAATAATTATATTCACAAGATTTAAATGCAAATATAATATTTACTAATTCATATCTCCAAAACATCTTAATGTCGCATATGCGACTCGAACTCCAGAATGTCGCTCTCCCACAGCAATTCCGTAACGGCTCCCTCCGTCCATGTCTCGCCTATCCAATCACTCGCTCCTATAAACTAAGCGGTCATGGGATGAGGGTCGTGTGCTGCCCATTCAATATGTCAGCTCGCTACATAAATATAATCTTCAGCAATAAAATTACCTTTTGATCTGGACGACAAAGAACAGTACGGACATGTTATCTAGTAAATTATTCAGATTACCCGTGAATAAGGGCTTCAGAAGATTCTTAACTGTGAAATCCTTACCGACTCCCAACGAAAATGCCTTGAAGTTCACTGTGGATCAAAAGCTCTTGCCATTCAGCAAGACATTGGAGTTCAACAACACATTGAGTGCTATACATTCGCCTTTGGCCTTGAGATTATTCAAGATCCCCGGTGTCAAGTCCATCATGATTGGTGAGGACTTTTTGACGGTCAACAAGGCCGATTATATCATGTGGGGAAACTTGAGACCGGAAGTTAAAGATTTGCTTATAGAACACATTACTTCCAACCAACCTATTATCACAGACCAATTAATCAAAGAAACCAACGAGCTAGATCTCGAGGAGGACGAAGATGAGATCATTTCCATGATCAAGGAATTGATAGAAACCAGAATCAGACCCGCCATTCAAGACGATGGTGGTGACATCGAATTCAGAGGCTTTGACGAAGCAACCGGTAAGGTGTTTTTGAAGTTACAAGGTGCTTGTAAGAGTTGTTCGGCCAGTGAAGATACCTTGAAGGGGGGCATTGAATCTATGTTGAAACATTATATAGATGAAGTGAATGAAGTTGAACAGATCTTGGATCCAGAGGAAGAGGTTGCTTTGAAAGAGTTCCAGAGATTGGAAAATTCTTTGAAGTCTAGAAAGGAGGAAGCTCCGCCACCATCGTTATAAGTTGTATATGTTTATTTGGGTTTGGGTGCATTAATATATTTATTATTGAAAGTTGTTTGGTGTAATACTAACGGTTAGGAATAGCAATAGAATTTATTTAAGAATAGATGCAAAATAAGAAGAAGATATGAATTACTTTTTAATTAATAGTTCTTTCTTCACATGTTCTTCTCTTTCCCTTAATGCATCAACGCTCATAACCATTAATGTTAGGGATGCAGCCAATGAAATAAATCTGTTAGCCTAAACAACAGTATACGAATTGGAATAGAATTGGTTCTTTGCAATGAATATAGGTAAATTCGGCTCAATTAGGAGTACCTTTCCTATACGGTTTGTAAGAACTGTGACCAAGATCAGTACTCCGCGTGAAGTTGAGTCTTCTGGTGGAGTGTCGAGCAGATGGTCCGATGCATTGAAGAGATTAAAACAATATCAAGATATCAAGCCGCCAGGAATAGTGGAGGGTAAAATAAATAATCTAATACAGCATATAACACAGCCTACTGTTGGTAAAATAGGCATCATTTACTCGAATGATAATATAAGGCAAAAGTCCAGATTCATAGAGAACTTACTATCTGATCCGTTGTCGTCAGATCAAATATGGTACAAATCATTAATAAACAGAAATAAGGGAGGAATTAATCATTTCAAGTTTGGAGGATTCCAATTGGATGATAATCTGAAGTGGACTATTCCGTGTGACACTATAAAGGGGATAGAAGTGGTGGAATTAAACCTGAAGACGGAGGATGCTGAAGCTGACCCTACCTGTGATATCTACATTCTAATCAGTGACGAATTGTCTCAATCAACAATCAAGGGTATAAATATCATTGATGATGAATCATATACCCCAATAATTACTGAATCATCTTCGATAGACTTTGCCCTGTCAAACTTGTATAAGATCAATTCCAAATTGGGTTTTGAAGGCATCATAGATGTGATTGACAGAAACGAGGGTCTCAAGTATTTTGACAAATTAAGTGAAAGTGGGATGATTGGTGTCAAGAGATTGTTCAGCTTCTACTCTATTAAAGATAATTTGATCAACCATCTTCTTAGCGAATTGGTGGAAACGAAGATCAATTACAAGTCGCAACAAGAATTAAAGCAAATACAGGAGAAGGTGAGCCATGAGATTGGAAAGTTTCTGGAAGTCAGCCATCAGGAACTACAATTTAAATTCAAACCGCAATTGGAGCAGTTCTTCTACAAGAACTTCCCATGGTGGAAATTGTATTATAACGGTGATTTCTTAGAAAATGATTTGAAGAACTTCTTGCTTGACGAGTTCATGCCACACAGTATCCAAAACTACAACTATATCAATGGAAAAATCTCTAATATAATTTCTCATGATGAATTACCTTTTGGAAATGAGTCTGAAACCAATTTGCTTGATAATCCCATGATTGGATTAAGAAACAGTACAATCAAAGACTTGTCTAAATTGCAAAACTCCATTATCAAGCTATTATCATTCAATTTCATCACCTATCAATTCCCATTGACATTGGTATCTATATTTGGTTTCATATTCTACACCTTTTCTTTCAACTCAATGTTATCCTTATCCTTACTAGGTATTATTATTGGATTCAACAACGTCAGCAAGAGCTGGGTCAAATTGTCTAATACTTGGCAAGTAGAGTTGTATGATAATATCAGATATTCCATTAAGAAAAGCGAAGAGACATTGTCTGGAACTATCAGTTCTAAGATTGATATTGAATTGCAACATCTCAAATTAAGAGATGAAATACTAATGGATTTGAAAACTTACATAGAAAAATAAAAGTTGTGATGGTTGTCTATAAGTTTATAATATATAATTAGTTTTTGCTCTGAACTTTTTCACATCTAATCACTCAATTTTCCGATATCTCCAAATCAACATCTGTAGGAGTAGCATTTATATGTTCATTGGGTACATCTCCCGCATTGTTTATATCATTAATGTCTGTGGTTTCAATATCTGTTTCTGGTGTATCTGTGATGATGGTCTCTAAACTCTGTTTCCTGTCATTGGTGGTATCTACCCATTTAAAGTTATCTATACCGAGTCTAAAGTTGAAATCAGAATCCTGGATCAAATACTTGACCCACGGGAAACTTGTATAGTTTAGAGAAGATTCTTCTATCTTCAAATAATTCACCTTAAACCCAGAATAGGTAATGAAGGGCAAATTGAATTTACAGGAAACAAGACGGGAGCTGGTATTCCTGAGATTAGAATCCTGTTTGATCGATCCTATGAGTTTATTCTTGTCTGGCTTGCTATAGAAGGAGTCTAGATCATCGTCATCATCATCCGAGTTCTTTGTCTTGTCATCAATAGGTTTGATTTGATTAAATAAATAATTCCTCACATCGTTTTGCAGAGGAACTGACAATAGAGACAAATCGCTCATCATTTTGACTTCTCGCAACCCGTTGAGAGAGTCGATTTGCCAAAGGATACACATCTCGTCCACCTTGAACTTCACTGTACCCACCTCAGCCTTGTATTTTAGATTTTGGTTGAAATCGATATCAAGATAATAAATGGGAATCTTGATAACGAGATTTTTCATGGATAATTTCCTTTTGAAATACGAATTGAGTTTGATTTGGATCTGAAATCGTCTGGTTGAAGCGATGATCTTGAATAAGGGTTTAATCATCAACAACGGTTTTTCCTTCGAGGTCATGTTATACTTCAACAATCTGAATTGATCGTCTGGAGGAACGAAGTTGATAAGACTGGTGTCGTTGAATTTGCCCAATTCCACACATTGATGGAAATTGAGGTTCTTCAAATTCAACAACGAAAGCTTGTCGTCGTTCAATTTCAACTTACAATTGGGCATTCCCGACAAATAGCACTTCAAATCCAACTCGCCTGTAATTAGATTCTTGACTATCTTGGCGGCTTGGAGATCGTAGAGAAATTCCACCTTCTCCACGAAATCGATGAATAGCTCGTTTTTCGAGTAATAGATCCCCCGTGCTCTCCAATTGATCTTATTGCTCGAGGTCCGTAGCACCCTGGAATTGATCAATTGGTCGTCCTGTGTCTCGATGTGACTGGCATCTGGTTTCGTTTTGTCTTCCTGCGATGCGTTCAACTTCACCTTGATGAATTCCCGTAGAATGTTGAAGTCCGTGATCTGGACCACGCCAAAGTCGATGATCTCGTCAAACAACTCGTAGATCAAGTTGTAATTGTCCATGATTAGATACTTATCTAGTATGGTGTCGCCGTCGTCGTTGAGATGGAAGTAACTCTCGAGTATCTCGATCACCTTGCGCAAGAACACCATGATGGCCATGACGTTGGGGTTGCAATTGTAGGTCAATGCCACCACATAGAGGTCGTTGTACTTGATATAGATGAAATTGTGCTTCTCATAGGCAATGACGGGCGGAATGATGTCATTGTAATTGTTCTTCACTAGCGTCTTGAACACGTCGATCACATCGTTGTCGCCCAAATCTATATTATTTTTGTAACTCCGGTCGATCAAGTGATTGTATTCATCGTCTATTATATATAAGGAAGAGATCATGTCTCCTCTTCCTTGTGGTGCCACGTAACTACGTTGTGCAGTATAAAAGCGAATCAGGAAAATAAATATTCGATGTCATGAGCATCAACAAAACGATGTACAACCAAATCGGCAAAATCAGCCCCATCAAGCAATCGGTGGTGCAAGTCCACGCCCATTTGGCCAAGCTACCGGGCTGGAGAGCGGTCAACGAGAAAACCATCCAACACGAGTTTATATTCGCCAACTTCGAGACCACCTGGGGGTTCTTGCATCAGGTCTCCATGAGATCACATCTTTTGGGCCATCATCCGAAAATCGTCAATGTTTATAATAAGGTGACCATTGAATTGACCACACATGATGTGGATGGGTTGAGTGATGTTGATTTCAAGATGGCTGGGATTTTTTCGAAGTTCTATCAGATATACAAGAGGAGTTAGTGGAGTAGTGGAGTGGTTATAGTGATGTGGTGGCTATGGTGATGTGTTGGTTATAGTGCGTGGTGGTTATAGTGATGTGGTGGTTATAGTTGGTAGCTATAGTGATAGTAGCAATATATAGCAACAACGGGGTTTCGAAGTTTTGATATATGTGTTTATATAGATGAGGGCTTCTCCGAGATAGTAAAAACGGATAATATAAATCTCTGAAATACATCGAACCCACATGAATTGAAACCCATAATTCAATGATACTCTTCTCTATTCAATGCGACTCTTGTCTTTTCAATGACACCCTTCTCTGCAATTCGTATTTATTCCCTTAAATAGAATCACACATTAAACATTAGTCCGAATACCTCACGTCACAAACTTCACACTCCAAGGTAAATTCATCACATGCTACCCAACCTAATGACATCATAGACCTCTTCCATCTTGTCTACTCCCTACTCCCCTTGTCAACTTCCCCTTGTTTACTCCCCTTGCACTTTCCCCTCTCATTGTCCCATTGCTCCCCACCATGACGAAACCTTACTTTCTCACTCAACATGACCCCCTACACTTGCTCACCCAACCCAAAAACCCTATATTACTAATTACCAAATAAATCAACCTTAAACCCACAAGAGAGATCCTCTAAAACATCATCATTCTGCCACAGGAGTGCTGCCACTGCTTAATTCACTGTCCGTTGAACTCGCATTTTTCTCGGCGGAAGGTTCAATTTTTACCGTAACTTCTTCTGCTGTCTGTGTAGCCTCCTTTTCCTGCTCTTCTATAATTATATCTTTTGTATCGTTCGTTCTATCCTGCTCCTTCTCCGGGGTGTCAATAGGCTCCTCCGTCTCGCCGGTTGGGTGGTCAGTTTCCAATAACTTTCTCTTCTTGTAAACCTCTTGCATCTTTCTAGTTTTGACCCAATCTTCAGCCTTATCCAATTGGTCTGTAAACACATTGATCAAATTACTGATCATCTCCAAGCTCTCGTTGGCCAAAATTAGCACCTTATCATCGTTGTTGACACCGGCACCTTCTTCGTCGCCATTAACCTCGGAGTTGTCTATCTCAGCATTGGAATCGGAGGGCGTTATTTGGTCCATTGGATTGCCTTGTTCTAACACGGGGGTTCCTGGAATCGATTGAACCTTGTTTGTCCAATTGATAGGCAATTTCAACAAATTTTCCCGTATCTTCCCCTTTGCCGGCTCAGATAATGTGTTCACCTGGAGTTTCGATACCATCGATATGATCTTCTTGACAGTGGTTATGATCTCCTTCTTTGTTTCGTTTTTGACGGTCTCACTAGTGTTTGTGGTGCTTTTGGCCAATTTCTTCACAATCTTCTTATCCTGCTGTCTCTTGACCACTAATGTCTGCAAATTGTTCACCTTACTGTTGAGTTGCACATTGGCCAACTTCAACAAATGCAAGCAGAATTGGATTCGTTTCTTCGTTTCAATGGACATGTTCAAGTTGAACTCGGTGTACGACTTGTTGAATTGCTGGAGATTCTCCTGGATGAGATTCTTCGACAATGCCTCAGAAATCGAGGGGAGATTGATCTTGTTGGGGGCAGACTCATCCGTGCTATTATTAGAATTGGTCAATTCTGACAACTTTCTCTTCTGTCTGTATCTGTCGTTCAAGTCATTCTCCCACTTCTTGACCATGGGCTTGGTGGCCCGCTCGACAATCTCGGCCCCATAGTTCAAGATGGGCAAATAGCTCTTGCTATGTTCGTAGTACTTCACGGCATTGGTGATGATGGGATGGTTCGAGATCTGGTCGATCTTGGTGATCAAGGGATGAGTCAATTGCTCGTTGGGGGGAGTCGTCGAGTTGGAACGGGTGTTTGTTGTGACGGTGGAGTTAAGGTTACTCAATACTTCCGCTGCTAATAAATCATTCTCGTCGTTCGATAACAACGACTTAATGGATAATCTTCTTTCCTCCATTGTGGATGTGGCCGAGTAAATGTCTGGACGGCCTGCGCACACTAGCGATAGTATATATAAATAACACAAGTGTGTGTGATGCACTGAATTAGGTTAGATTAGAATCTGCTTGTGATGCTCAACAAAGATTTTTTATGAATGTGATAGCGGTGTTAGTTGAATTTGCATGATCCCGTTTGGGTAAGTCGAATCCGAGAAGCATGTGAAACTCACAAAGCACGTGAGAGTGGAGACAGACAATTTGGCCGTGAAATGGGTCTTATGCGACGGATCACGTGTTCCTGTCCGGGACATGCTATTGGGAATATTGATGGAGTAATAGATTAGATAGAGATAAAGGAGATGAGATGGTGCCCACAAAGATTAGTAAAACACAATCATGGATTACATTAAAAAGACGCTTTGGGGTCCTACCCCCGAGGAACAGATGAGAAAATGTAATCAACTAATGAGAAAGAATAAACGGGAATTGGAGAGATCCATCAATGGGTTGACTCCATTGAACAAGAAAACAGAAACCTTAATCAAGGGCGCCGTGAAGAAGGGCGACATGAAAAACGCCAAATTATATGCGCGCGAATTGGTGATGATCCAGAACCAAAAGAAGAAGTTACATACATCCAAGGCGCAATTGGAGTCGGTCAACATGCAAATTAACGAGCAATTCCAGATGAAGAAGATGGCGCATTCCATGAAAGATTCCACGTTCATTATGAGAGAGGTCAATCAATTGGTCAAATTACCGCAGATATCCATGACGATGCAGGAATTGTCGAAGGAATTGATGAAATCTGGAATCATCAACGAGATGATAAATGACACGGTTGAGTTGAATAACGAATTCGACGACGAACTCGAGGAAGAGAGCGAGGAGGAGGTGAGCAAGATCTTGTCCAAATACACCGACGAGAAATTCAACAAGATGAATAACTTACCAACCACGGAATTGGAGGTTCCCGAAGCCAAGGAGGAGGAGAATGAAGAGAATGAGCAGGCATTGGACGACTTTAGACAGAGATTGAGAGCTTTACAGGGATAAATAAATACACAAATAATAAGATGAATACACGAATAATTAGCATGTATCGATGTAATTCTGCACCATATGTCGGTCAATGGAACAGCATTCACACGACTCTTTGCACCATATGTCGGTCCTTGGAACATTATGCGTATGTTCTGGATAAATAGAATATCAACAGATCTAGCAATAGCAGCCCGACAAAAGCGCAGAACGCGGAAAATAACGATATCCACGATATATCATGAAGGTGGTGATCAAAAATTGGCATCAAATCACCAGCTGGTCCTGGAATGTTCCGCAAGATGAGGTGTGTGGGATTTGTAGAGTGTCGTTCGACGGAACATGTCCCAGTTGCAAGTTCCCCGGGGACGATTGTCCATTAAGTGAGTAGATAAATGAGATGAAAGGGGAAGACAAACTAACGTGTTGAGTAATCGGTGAATGTCACCATAATTTCCATGTCCATTGCATTTTGAAGTGGCTTCAAACGGAGAATTCCAGAGGTCTTTGTCCCATGTGTAGACAAGTGTTTAAGTTGGCAGATGATCCCAGTAATCCCGAAGTGGAATTGCCGGAAATTGTGAGTCACGAGGAATTAGAGGAAGACGACGAATTGGGGTTGTTTCAAGATGGCTAATTACTATTTCTGACAAGAGCTACGAAAACAATGACGTCCAGAAGAATATGCTACTAAAACAACGTTGAGTTGTATGAGATTTCTAATCAGAGAATCCGGGTGTTGTGCAAAATAATTGGAATAATTACGATAAAACGAGATCCAGGACATTTGATGGAACGGTGAAACCTCCGTTTCCCACCGCTCCACCAGCCATCTCTCACGTCTAGGACACGATATATTTGCAATAATTAATGAAACGATATGATCGTCTTTCAATGGTAGAACTAATATATTATTATCTCGTCTTTCAGCCTTGTCGTGCGATTACATAAGCACCATAAAGACGATATCTGCGATATGAAGTGAACAGGACAAGATACGATCTAGAACGATCAATTGATAGATGTTGCTCGTGATATGAGTGATGACGATAAGAAAGAGAGTGTTGTTGATGAGGGTATTGAGGATGTGTCGAAGGACTCAGCGGAATTGGCAACTGAGGACGAGAACCGAGATAATACCGTAGTTTCTGTTCTTGAAGAGTCGGTCACAGAGAACCAGAGCTCCAGTGAGGGAGAGAAAAGACCAGAAGAGAAGCAGGATGTCGTTGATTCAAGTGGAGGCCATTTGGAAGTAGAGGAATCTGACATAGATGCTCCAGAGGAGGTGGCAGAAACCCAGGTTGATCCAATACCAGATATAGAGGAATCCACGAAAGGACCGTATTCTTTAACACAATTGATCACAGATATAGAGTTCTTCAATCCGGAGTTCCCCGAGTCCAAGAACTCGTATCCCACCGCTATTGAGTCCTGGGAAATGAACATATATATCGGTACCAATGTGGGGGAATTGTTGCATTTCTACAAAATCGAAGCTGATTACATTCTCATATCCAGACAAAGAATCAACGACAAGAAGATTAGATCGATCAAGAAGATTGTTTTATTACCGTCCATAGCGAAGGCATTGGTGTTGAGTGGCTCCATCTTGACAGTATTCTTGTTACCTGAGTTTTCGTCCTCCAACATTGGCAAGATTAAGGATGTGCAGGATCTCTCGGTGGATTATAGCCAGATAGAGACCAATAAGGATGATGTTCAGGTCGTTGTGTATACCAAGAACAAGATCCGGATCATCAAGGTGCAAGACGATGGATTGAAATTGATCAAGGACATCAATTATGCCGACGCCCTAAAGGGGTCCAGAAGGGGAAAATACACCGTGATTGCAAATAACCAGAATTACGATTTGATTGATCTAAATAATGTGCAGAAGATTCCACTATTTCCCATTTCCAACGTGGCTAAGAACACTTCTCTAGAGCCAAACATCATCCCGTGTGGAAAGAACGAATATTTACTATCGTGTGGAAGTGCCGCCAGAAACGAGCCTTCTATGGGAATGATTATAAATAATAGCGGAGATGTTTCCAGAGGAACTATAGCATGGCCGTCGTATCCCTCGAGTTTGGGTGTGGATTATCCCTACAGTATTGGGATTTTTGGGGACAAGATTATCATTAACTCGATCTTAGACCAGAGCTTGACTCAAGAATTTGGTATCCATAATGACAACTTGAACATATACAACGTGAATCATCAATTTGAGAAGCCATATCCTGAATTGATGGACATGATCAGCTTGAAGCCTTTAGTTGGGAATGGCATAGGCGAGTCCAATCCTGCCATAACGGCCCCTTCTTCGGTGTTTTCGTCAACGGTTATTTATGGCGGTTCCACAGTATATCTACTAACATCGACACCCCGGGTCATTCGATTAATCAACTTAAAGTTGACGAATGATGCCATTGATTATATCAACGATGAAATCCAAACCATAGATGCAAGTAGTGAAATGGGGAAAGTAGAATTGAAATTCTCAAAGCTATTACTAGGAATAGTGTGTCTTTCCACCATCAACTTGGATCAAGGTTTTGATTTGTGGACAGATGGTGGCAATTTGGATCCCAGAATTCTTCTATATATCTTTAATGACCAGATTTATGGTGAAGTTTACCTTTCCAATGGTATAATTGAGAAATTGATCGAGTTGAAACAGAAAGAGCATATTCTAATCGATTTGGGTGAATTCTATAAATTGTTGTTGAATAATTGGTTATCTCGAACAAAAATTGATACCTTTGAAGAAGTGGATAACATTGATATCAGAAAGAGTTTGGAAATAGCCATCATCAAGCAATATTTAGGTAATAAGGAGTTAATCCAAATAATCACATCTGGCTACATTAAATTAATGATCTCTGAAGTGTGCACTGTTCTTGAGGAGAATGGAGATTACTATGCTTTATTCAAGTTATATGAATATATTGACGATTTTCGAAATGTGTTAGCGACTGGCTTTAAATTGATAGATGGCATTTACCAAGATAAGCAATATCAAACAAAAATTGATCATCTACCTTTCTTATTGGGGAATTATCTTATCCAGAATTGGTCGGCTGAAGAGGTATTTTGGGATTATAGCTTGAAATTGATCGATAAGATTCCCTCGATTGGAATGAAGATCTTCAAGTCAGGAAATGTCCATTCCCAAATTGATCAAATACGCTTGATCACGGATTTGGGTGTTTCCCTGAGATTCGAGTCCAGAATAGAGTATTTAGAGTATTTGGTATTTCAACAGAATGAGTTGAAATATCTAAATGATTTGATACTTGATTACCTTCAAATGCTTTCGACCGGCTTAGAAGGAAATGAAAATTTGAGGCGTCAATTCAATGAGTTGATCTCGGGCTACCAACAGCAGACAGACTTGCCCAAACTAAATTGGATCAAGTATTTGGAATTGGAGAGACATAGATTTCTTGATAAGCATCTAATTGAATTATATTTGAAAATTTATGATGGAATCTTCAGAATTGATCCGAAAGTATTCACCTTAACGAGGCAAGAACACAACGTATGTGTATTGGATGAAATAATGACTTTGGTCAATGGTGACTACACAAAAGAACTTAGGTATTTGATGGCGGTGGTTTATTATCAGAGGGCACAATATGATTCTGTGGTCGCAGAGCTTTGTTCTCATACGGACTACCAAGCCTGTGAGACCTTTGCGATCGAGGCTGAATTGCCCATGACACAGAGAAGCGAGTTCAATGTGAGGATCGAAACATTACGGGATCTTTCATTCCTTCCTGAAGAATCCAATAATTTGTTATTGAAAATCTTTGATATGTATTTGGACCTAGATAACGATGAGTTGATTGAAAGATTTCTATTCCGATACAATTCCAAGTTGGACGTATTGCACATATTGGACAAAATCCCTTCCAGATATTCAATCCAATTTATATACAACATTTTGATCAAGAGTTTGATCAACTTGAATATTTCTCACTCCAACAGTGTCTTGAAGAAAAACCTCACGAGATTGGAATCGAGGAAGTATAAGAAGCTTGTGTCTGACTTTGGAGAGCTAATTGAAGTTGTGCTGGATGATGAGCTGGGTGAAGAAGAAGAATTGCAAGATATGACCGTTGAGGATGATGATCTGGCAAAAACTAAAAATGGGGAAGTTAATGGTGATGGTGGGAATGAACATGCATAGAATAAATATAGATAAGGTTTGTTCATAAAAGTCAATCAGTAATTTGTATGATAATATGTATATTTCTATGTTTCTATATGCAAGCAAGATTAGAGGAATCCTAATAATCTCAAAATATAATCAACAACCATACCGCCAAAGAAAACATGGCCGGTATTTATGTTGTTTTTGAAATGATAGAAACAACTCAGAACGTCGTCCAAGTCTACCTTTCTAATCATATCAACGATTCTATAGCCACCCCAAAGACCAGCAAGAGCGAACCCTGGTCCCATGCCGTTCATTACTCCAGCTGTAGCAAATAATGCCATCTGAGCAACAGTGTTACCGTAGAATATCTTTTTGGAGTTTTCACCCCATGCCAAGGCGGTGGAATGGATCCCAGCCTTAACATCGAAGGTTTTATCTTGATGGGCATAGATGGTGTCGTAAGTCATGATCCAGAAGAAGTTGGAGAGATACAAAGGAATCATGACGGCCAAGTTCCAAGCTCCCATGGCAGGAAATCCCACCAAGATACCCCAACCATAGCAAATACTCAACCAAGCTTGAGGATAATTGGTGAATCGCTTGAATAAGGGATATGTGAAGATGAAGGGGATAGAGGCGGCACCGAGTAATAAACAAGCCGATGGCAATTGGAGCAAAACAGCCAACCCACTGAAGCAAAGAACACCCAAAAAGGTGACAGCTTGTGGAACACTGACTCTTCCAGAAGCCACGGGTCTTTCAACGGTTCTACCGACTTTATTGTCCAAGTTTCTATCTAGAATGTCATTGATGGTGCAACCGGCACCTCTCATGATTAGAGAACCCGCGCCAAAGAGCGCAATTGTGTATAAAGTAGAGGATAAAGGTGCAGAAACTGAATAGGCGGCCATGACAATGCCCCAAGTGGACGGCGAAAACAAGTACCAAGTACCGATTGGCTTCTCGAGTCTCATCAATTCGGCGTAAGGGATCCATTTCTCAGGCAATTTCGAGATATAAGGCTCCAAAGCAGCCTTTCTGGCCAATCTGGCAGCCTCCAACTCTTCATCCGAAAACACTGGAGTGGATGCAATCGAGGAAGTTTTCTTCGAGGTGGTCAAGAATCTCAATTGACGCCAGACCGTGGGCTTGACCGAGCACGAGGCCACGGGTATAAGTCTGGCAGATCTCAAATTCAAGCGAAACATGTAGTGAATGCGAGTAATTTGTAGTTTCTTCGAGACCTCGAGATCCGCAGATATAATACGAAAAACCAGAGACGCGCGGGATCACGTGGCACGAAGTTTGATGTATGCACACCCTATTCCAGATCAAAGGGTCTGTCTCAGGATGAAAGGAAGATGGCACAGCAACATGGAACGAGGATTCGGAGGAAGGGAAGTCCCCCAAATACGTCAAAAGTCGCAACTTGCAGATTATTTAATGATTGTGTATCAAGGGCCGTTATGCTTCAGCCCTCTGACAGATATTGTCTCGTTCACGTGAACAGTGCCTGCGACAGTCCGGGTAGCGCCAACAATGGCGTAATGGCCAAAGTTTAGAATTCGCTCAGGCCGGCAACATTTGACATGAAATCACCGCACACAACACACACAAAAAGAAATTCGCATTACGGTTATTTGTTCCTGGAACTTTCGCTGGAGCTTAACCGCCTTCCCCTCCTGGGAGTCCCAACCAAAATCGCGCATAATAAACTTTTCGGCTACACACATCTCATGTTGAGTTTCCCCTCCTGCGGCTCAGGACCAAGTCGGATGGCGCTGCACGGTGAACGGAGACAGAATGTTTTACAGCATAGAAACAAGAGGTTAGTTGCCCGAGAACACGAGATCGAGCAACCAAAACATCTGATGTCGAGAAATACAGCGAATATCGCCCCAAAAACTCACGGATGCCATGGTCGGGGCGCCCAATCGGTCGTTGCAGGCTTGTAACCGTGGAAGAAAAGACAGATAACAAGTTTTCCGCAGCAAATGTAGGTCGAATGCGACGTCGGACCTTCCTGTCTCTACGGCTTTACAACGGACATTTTTGTCCAGAGGAATTTCAAGAGTGCGATGGACTCGAGCAAAAGTCAAGAAACACCGTAATGATTGTTCGACACCACCCATTATGTTTCGAGCCGTCGCGCCATCAAACCCGCCCCTACCGTCTTCCCCTTTGTTCCCCTCTGGCTATCGCTCGGCTTTCGCCAATTATGATGTGTTATCTCTGTTTAAACTTGTTGCGTGCGTCTACCTGTCCCTAACCTCGAATGTCGCTGTAAACGTTGGTACAACACCTGATGGACAACGAGATGCAACACAATTGGGGGGAAAGGCTTTTGGACCGCTCGAGCCGTCCAATGAAGTGTCAGATTTATACGTAGTCAACACCCCTATGTTAACCTCCTTCTTGCTGGATCACTTCACCCTCCACGACTAGGACTCCGATTGTTGGATCTTGGTTGCTGCAGCTTCGAACGACTGAAAATATACTTCTGGGACACTACAGGTTCAAGCATACAGGATTATATATACCACATACAGTGATACGGTGATATTTGGTTGAAAAATCGCATTGTATTTCCGTCACTCACCACCACGACTGTGTAGTAGTTTGTTGATAGCACTTATTATTGGATAAACCTCGAGACTCCCGACTGTGCACAGAGAGTGATTATAGACAGCGAACTGGGATTTTTCACACTTTGTAAATCCGTCTATAGCCATGAAGCAAGAACACACCACTCCCACACCGATTCCTGGCACCTCCCATGGTGCCAATGGCTCCAATTCGAGTCTGAACAGCATAGAACAGGCTTGCGACTCGTGCAGAAAGAGAAAGTTGAAGTGTTCCAAGGAGTTCCCCAGATGTTCCAAGTGCATCCAACACAACTGGAATTGTTGTTACAGTCCACGGACGGTCAGGTCGCCCTTGACCAGGGCCCATTTGACCAAGGTGGAGAACAAGTGCTTGAAGTTGGAGAAGATCTTGCGGTTCTTGTTGAACGACGACCATTTGGATGTGGATTGCGACCTTATCATGAACGACAGCTACAAGCGGTTGACCCCGGCGGCCAGAGGTGTCGATAACGGCGTCCCCAACTACAATTACACCTCCAGCTACGATTTCAAGGACTCGTCGTTGCAAAACTCAGAGAATTCGTCTCCAATAATAAAACCAGAGGACTTGAACGACTTGAATGGCAACAGATTGACCAATATATACACCAATGAGACCGAGGAGTCGTCATTGGACTCCGACTTCGACTCGAATCTCAAGATCAAACAGGAGATCATCAACGATTTCATGTTGAACAAGATCCCCTTGAACAAGTCCAACTCGGAGTCGTCGTCTCTCTCGTCCTCGTTGACGTCATTGTCACCAATCGAGTCGTCCATCTCCATGACGACAAACTCGACGTTATCCATGGACAACAGCAATAATATCTCCAACATGAACAGTCCCAAGTTTTTGGAGTTGAACGATATCAACTTGAAGACCTTCAACAGCAGCCATGCCGCAAACGCCAATGCCAACAATAACGCCTTGATGGACACCGCAATGGAAGATTTCAAGTTCGACGACAAGTTCTTGGATAACACCTACGACTTGATATTCGACGAGGTGATGGAAGATTCCATGGTCAAATGATGTCCAGGGTATGGTGTTTTGCGTTGTGTTTAGTGCTACAGAGTTGGTCCGGTTATGATTTACGTTTATTTATTATTATTTATTTGCTTGAGACCCTATATTCAGGACGATTCCGCCGTGGTGGGATTGTCTGCCGTTCCTTTGTGAATGGGGTCTTTATTTGTGTGTTTGATGGGTGGGTTTTTGATGCTGGAGATTAATGTCCGATATTTTTTTATGTGATGAGCTGTTTAGAGAGATGATGATTATGTTTGAGTAGTTGCGGTTCGCGGGCATGTGTTTTTGCTCGCGGACATTTATATTTATGTTTATATTATTTATTATTATTCTGCTTCTGTGTGTGTTTAGTTTGTTGTTGATGCGATAAATATGAAATCGACAATGTGAGAATTTGTGTAGAGTAGCTAAAGGTCCCCGGCAATATATCTGCAACCCATTTCCACGCCAACAATGCACCTACACCACACTGACTGTGGTGCATCTTCCACTTGTTCCTTGCGCTTCTTCTGGTATTCTGTTGGCTTCATACAACGGCTA
The DNA here is from genome assembly GCA_030573195.1 of Nothofagozyma chilensis. NCBI lineage: Eukaryota > Fungi > Ascomycota > Pichiomycetes > Serinales > Cephaloascaceae > Nothofagozyma > Nothofagozyma chilensis. The sequence goes on from JAJMCV010000027.1 coordinate 440,740, forward strand.
CGCTGAAATGTGTCGTAATGCATGTTGCAGAAGTTGAGTCCGACATTCACCGAGATCGCGACCGAGTGCGGCTCGTTTAGTCGTGTCGTGTGCCAACCCACAAGTCATCCATCGCACCTCAACTTAACAATGATTCATCAGTTAACACGACTACTTGTTCAAGCACCAATGAATCGCAGTTGCGCCATGATGAAGAATAGATTGAGACATCTTCTCTCGCTCGGACGGAAGACCGCAAGACAGTTCCAACGACAACTCGATGAGTTGTCGAACTCGCTCGCTAATAACCTCCAACGCCAGCCGAAACCGGCCTTGGTGAGGGTTCCCATCAGAAACCCCCATCAAAGACAATTCAGACAACTCCACACCTTGGCCTCGACAAGACAGATCCAATCGAAATTTGTGCAGCCATCGTACGGAAAATTGGCCAATAACATCTGGAACTTCAGCTCCTTCCGCAACGGTGGGGGGACCTTGAAGCCCAATCTATATAGATCAACAAACTTGTTGCCCTCGGGATTGTATGCCAATTTCAACGGGTCCAGAAGTCGCATGTTTTCCACCTATTCCGCGTTACATGCCCAGGGTGTCAATAACATGAGCATCAATTTGCGGGCGCTTTGCAAGCTTAGCAATTTACCCAAAAAGAAACATTATGACGACATCCATTTGAATATCTCGTTATCGCCCAAATACACCGAAAACGCCTTGCGATTATCCAAGATCGAGTCGGAATTGGCTGGCATTTCTAGTAACGGGTCCATGTTGAAGATTGACTTGAATCCGTTCATCTCGACTCCATCGATGACGTTTCTCTCTGTGGATGTCGTTTCGTCGTTGAACAGCGAATTCGACCATTATATCAACAGATTGCAATCGATTCAAGCGGATTTAGAGAAGCTTAACCAAATTGGCGATTTGCCTTTGGAGATCAACAAGACCGAACATTGTATCACTGTGCATTTCCCCAATTGCGATCAGGAGCGTTTGGCAATCTTGTTGCAAGAGAAGGGAATCATCAATGGTGTTATTATCGAGGTGGAACAACAACCTGTTGAGCTTTTCGAAGAGTCGTCGTCGTCGTCCTCATCCAATGATTGCGGATTCGATGCTAATGATTATTTTTCTACATCATTAACCAACTCGGAGTCGTCGGCTTCGGAGTCGCTCACTATTGATGATGTGTTCCATCCTATATTGAGCATTAGTGAGGAATTACACAGTGATAATGTGGTTATTTTGGAGCAATCGGGCGATTATTGGGTGTCTGTTTGATGCGGTTGAAATGATGAGCTGATGACGTTTGGTATTTGGATTTGGATTTGGTGATAGGCGGTATACATTTTATAATATTCTTTGTTTAGCACGGATGTAGATGCACCAGCTGGTGTCGCACGAATAACCTCTAAAGTGACGTAAGGTGTGCAGATGTGAAGAGAGTTGGGTAATGCACGGGCAGGGAGTCCACGAGAGATTGGGCTGGGAATGTCTGATGCCATGGCATGTTTTGCTGGGCTGAAACGATGGAGATATATTTAGCTATGTATTGATAAGGGTGTAGGGATGGGGGTTAGGGACCAAGAAGGAAAAAAAGCGAATAGACGAGAAAGTCGACGATGGAAAATCAAAGCAATAGGTAATTAATTGACAAAAACCTCAATAAACAATTATTCATAGTATTACTGTAACACGTAGCACCCCGATAAACATTGCATGTGTTATACACGAACAGCCCTCTGCCTAGACCGACCTGAGAGTTCCGGTTTCTGACACACATTCATGATACCGCATACACAAAAACATTATGTTTAGGTGGTGAAGCATAAAATTAGAGGATCCGCCAACAGATCGAAGCCCTTGGAACTGTAGAATCGAGAGCAGTGTCGTTATCGTAAGCGTCCGTGATCCCCCCATACCATATATTATACCCGTACACACACACAGCCATGTCTGCCACAGAGAGCGATTTCGAGGATGCCGTTGATGGAGTCAATACCAAGCACATCAGTCTAGACGAGACCCTCATCAACATATCCACGTCGCCGTTGTCGATAAGGAAGAGGGAGTCGGTGGAATTCGCTGAATCCTCTGATGCCGGCACCATCAAACAACTGGACTCGCTTCCCCTGGTTCCCACCCGGAGATCCATCTCACAATGGCTCAGAGAGACCACCATTACCATAGCGTTGGAGGACGACGGCGAGGACTTCGTCCAGACGTCCAATCCCAACGACAACCCGTTGTTCATCTCGCGCTTGCACAGCATCAACCGGGAGTTCAAGAAGAAGACCCCCAAGGACCAGGAACAGGTTCGCACGGGCACCCAAGCGTTGCGAAACACCTTCAATGAGATCAAAACAACCATCGGAAACTTGTCCGGCGTCGTGGGCTACTCCATCGATTGGGATTTCTGGACAAAGGTGGTTAACGACTACGAATCCGTCGTCATGGACAACAATCTCCAATTGCACCAGGCCATCAACGCAGGTATTCCGCGCGAAGTGCGTGGGATGATCTGGCAATTGATCTCCAATTCGAAGAACTTCCAATTGGAGGAATTGTTCACCTTGATCAAGGACGAGAACTCCATCCACGAGAAGGCCATCAAACGAGACTTGGCCCGGACCTCGTTTGTCACCAGTAACGACATGGTGGACAAGTTGGACGCCTTGTACAATATTATCAAATGTTATTCATTGTTCGATCCCGAGGTTGGTTACACCCAGGGCATGGCATTCATTGCTGTTCCCTTGTTAATGAACATGACGGAAGGGGAATCCTTCTGTCTCTTGGTGACCTTGATGAAACAATACAACTTGAGGTCCTTGTTCTTATCGGAGATGAGGGGTTTGCATCTCTTATTATACCAATTTGACAGACTTTTGGAGGAACACTCGCCTCGTTTATATAATCATTTGATGAAACAGGGAATCAAGTCGTCGATGTACGCCAGTCAATGGTTCTTGACCTTTTTCGCCTACAAGTTCCCCTTGGAGATTGTTCTCAGAATTTACGATATAATTGTGACCCAAGGGATGGAATCCATCTTGAAGTTTGCCATTAACTTGATGCTTAAAAACGAAGAGATCTTGTTGACATTGAACTTTGATAGATTATTGGAATTCTTGAAGGACAATTTGTTCAATTATTATTTAATTGAAGAAACACAACTGCCGGCCAATGTCAATGGAAGAAGGTTCTCCTCGTTTATTAGTAAAAAAAGTATTTCTAACAACTCGTTCAAATTGGATTTATTGGTCACTGATTCGATGCTGGTTCAATTGCTGCCTGTGAATATAAGAAAGTACGAGTTAGAGTTTGATTCTATTTACAAGAATGAGAAAGTTAAAGAGATCGATATCGAATCTATGAAGCTTCAAAATGGCAAGTTGAGACACGAAATCAAGGCTCTTGAAGGGAAGTTTGCTAATCTAAACAAAGACCATATCGATGTGGTAAATGAGATGGTCTCTACCAAGATTACTATAGCTAATTTGTTTGACGAGAATGTGGAATTGGAAGCTGAAATAGAAGAATTGACAAGTAAATTGAAAGATTTAGAAAGCAAGATCATCAAGGGAACAGATGACTTGGACGAAATCAAGTTCAATGACAATACTATCAATTATGCCAGATTACCACAGAATATCGAAGAAGAAATCAAGATTACGATGGAGAAGAACCTTGAAGTTATGGAACAAAACAGACTATTAGAAGAAGAATTGATGAATTTAGAGGATGATAACAATGACGTATTGGGCAGATTGAAGCCTTTTGAGAAGGAAACTAAGAAATGGTTCAAATGGAGTTGATATTTGGGATTGAATGCTCACAAAGAAAACTAGAAAGTTATGGATATCTGCTTTTTATTATAGGAATTATATCAGGAAAGGGAGTTACATATCTTATGAATTATATGGAAATGAAAAATGAATTACAAGGAAACTAGTAGCGTTTAGCAATTTAGGTATGGGTTCTCATGTTGAGAAATGAGAATGTGTAGAGGATATGTCTACGACTGTGAATACGTTGTTAATTATTCAACATTGAACTGACGTTTAACCTTCATCAGACGAATGAGTGTATTAAATGGTTTTTCAGGTTACATAAGTTTTTAGAGATTTTCAGGTGGCTTTTTCGAAACTGTTTATAAGCACATCATCGACCATATTACATAAAGTCCTAATCAAGCTTTCTTATTTCTTGGACTCGTAAATTGCAAAACATGGGACATATAAGTACTTCATCTTGCCTTATCAATATGATCTGGTCGTGTGCACTTCAACTACGCGAAAACAAGTCACTGGACTCACGTGTCTCCAACTTCTAGGGTAGCGGCCCTAAAGGAAAATTATTGATGGAAAAATAATATTGAAAAATTATTAAGTACACATTTAAGCTACTGTTACAGTACTTGTTAGAGATACTATATTCAGATAACTGTAGTTCAAAATGGGTAGAGGACCGTATGTATATGAAGATAAGCAAATCCAATTTCAAAGAGGTATTCAGAGGCGTTGGAGGTAGTTGACAAAAATACACTCAGTCGAGGGGTGATTGATCCTGAGTTCGGAGAAATGAGTGAAAAAGCAATTAGTGCGACGAGTCTTATATCACAGTCTGTGGTTATTATCAGAGAAATTGGACCACTTCTTTCCTGCAATCGTTCATACTAACCCCATATAGAAAGAAGCATCTTAAAAGATTAGCAGCTCCATCTCATTGGATGCTTGATAAATTATCAGGTACTTATGCTCCAAGACCATCTGCTGGTCCACACAAGTTAAGAGAATCTTTGCCATTAGTTGTTTTCTTGAGAAACAGATTAAAGTATGCTTTAAACGGTAGAGAAGTCAAGGCCATCTTGATGCAACGTCACGTTGAAGTTGACGGTAAGGTCAGAACTGACTCTACCTACCCAACTGGTTTCATGGACGTCATCTCCTTAGAAGCTACCAACGAAAACTTCAGATTAGTTTACGACGTCAAGGGTAGATTCGCTGTCCACAGAATCACCGCTGAAGAAGCTTCCTACAAGTTAGGTAAGGTTAGAAAGGTCCAATTAGGTAAGAAGGGTGTTCCATACGTTGTTACCCACGACGGTAGAACCATCAGATACCCAGACCCAGCTATCAAGATCAACGACACCGTCAAGATCGACTTAGCTACTGGTAAGATCACTGACTTCATCAAGTTCGACACTGGTAAATTAGTTATGGTTACTGGTGGTCGTAACTTGGGTAGAGTTGGTGTTATCACCAACAGAGAAAGACACGAAGGTGGTTTCGATTTAGTTCACATCAAGGACTCTTTAGACAACCTTTTCGTCACCAGATTATCCAACGTTTTCATCATTGGTGAAGCCGGTAAGCCTTACATCTCATTACCAAAGGGTAAGGGTATTAAATTATCTATTGCTGAAGAACGTGACCGTCGTCGTGCTCAATCTGGTTTATAAATAATTTGATTTGTATGATTTAGAAAATTTATGTGGATTGGGTTATTAAATTGGTTTGATTAGAAGTGCTCTCTCTTCTGATATTGAAAAATGGGTTCTATACTTGTTTGCATAGTTATAATGTATATTTAAAGTTTGAAGTAATTGTAGAGCGAATGGGTAAGTGGAAGAGTTATTCTTATTGGATGTCAGGTTTCTTTTTAAGACTGTTTTCACACTGTTTATGTTGATGTTTTTTCTCTGTTATTACCATACTCGTATTCTTTTCGTTAAATGGTGCTATCTGCCCAAGTGTTTTGTATATCTCTCTAAAGATTAGATAGTTTCGGAGCAAATTTATCATAAAACCATCTGATAACAGTATTCCCGGTGACCATTCACGTATGATTTTTCTTTATTTACTAAAATATGTAAAAGTTGAAATTGATGTATTAGAATTGGAAATATTATTAATAATTAATAATTAGAAATTAGAAATATCATCGTCTAGAGAGTTCTTTTTTCAGCATGTTCTCTGTTATCTGCAATTTATGAAGTTTTATTTCTCCAAGTGACATATATTTTAGCTAATAAAAATAATTTGAAACTTATGGCGAATACATCAATTGTGTTTCTTTTTGCATAAAACAACTAGATCTACAACAATTCCCATCCTCAATATACCATTATTGAGAGTTTTTTCCACAATTTCTCATTATAGAAATGTCAAAAAACACAACATAAATATTAAAAAAAAATGATACGACACAATACGGAGCATCACTACATCTATAATACTTCCTATAATTATTTAATTCATTCAGCTTGATTTAACAGTATGGCTATTAAGATTGTTGCAAAAACCGGGTAACTAACCGTTATCGACCCTGACGGTTACCCGATGGAGCATAGTCTAAATATGAAATTATATACCGGGAAAGGCACTCTTCAGCGCCCCCGAGAAAGATATTAGCCATGATTTTAAATGCTATCTTGCTCAGCATTGTATTAACCGCTTCATATTTATACTCGACTGTGTTCCATGACTCAGAGACGGCGGCCATTTTCCAATCGGATATACGTCCGTTGAAATGGTCATCGGTGAACTTTCTTCACACTACAGACACCCATGGATGGTATTCTGGACATTTGAACCAAAAGATATATTCAGCCAATTGGGGGGACTTTGTATCGTTCATATCCCATATGAGGGAAATTGCCGACTCCAATGACCAGGACTTACTCTTGGTGGATACGGGGGATAAGCACGACGGAAATGGATTAAGCGATGCCACAACTCCCAACGGAAGACTCTCCTTGCCGATATTCTTAGAGGTGGATTACGATTTGATCACGATCGGAAATCATGAATTGTACCTTGCTGAGAACTCCATCCAAGAATACGAACTAGTGGCCCGTCACTACGGAGAGAAGTATATTAGTACTAATGTGGATTACATATTAGAAGACGGAACGCTTGTTCCTATGGGAAACAGATACAGGTACTTCACCACACCAAATCAGAATCTCAGGGTGTTGGCATTCGGGTTTTTATTTGATTTCACAAGATTCAATTCTCGGGCTAATGTGAGTCCCATTACTGAAGTCATTAAACAAGCTTGGTTCCTCGAAATCTTACAGGAATATCAAAGTAAGACAGATCTCTTGGTAGTCATCGGTCATATCCCAATCACTCCAGAATGGTATGAATTGAGACTTCTACACGAAACTCTCAGAGCATTCTTTCCTCACACCAAAATCCACTACTTTGGCGGTCATTCTCATATCAGAGATTATCGTGTATTTGATGAAGAATCAACAGGATTACAATCTGGAAGATTCTGTGAGACTGTGGGGTGGGCAAGCATTAACATGTCATCATCTTACCTGAAAACAAACGATTTGATAAGTACAGCTAAAGAACTGTTCAGTAGAAGCTACTTGGACTTTAACTTGAATTCTTTCATGTTCCACACAGATACAACGTCGGTGACATTCAACACGGACAGAGGCTTAAAGGTGAAAGAAGATATTACTAACGCTAGAAAAGAATTAAATTTGAACGAAGTTGTGGGTTATGTCGCTAATAATTATTACATGGACTATGTTCCTTACCCCCATCCCAAAAATTTATATTCTTTATTGGCAGATGCTGTTTTGCCTACCTTGCGTAAGGCGGACGAAGTTGCGGCATCCTTGGAGAACAATCGGATCATCCTCATCAATACTGGTTCTATCAGATATGACTTGTACAAGGGCGCTTACACGAAAGATTCAGGATTCATTATTTCTCCATTTAAGAATGACTGGGTTTCCATGAAACTACCCTACGAGGTTGCCATTCAAGTGGCTCCGGTATTAAACAACAGAAGCTATATTCTCAGTGACGACTCGCGGAGAATGGATCTTGTTCCACCACATCACTTTTTCGCTATGGAACCGGCACCTTTAGCGTCGGATCAGTTAAAGGATCAATCCGTCTTAGTCGATGAATCTGATGTTGCAGGAGCGAAGAGACTCCCGAGGGGTTATTTGACCCATGATGATTTCGGAACGGAAGGTGATGATACTCCACATTATCCTGTTATCAATTATCCCATTCCGAATGTGATTGAGTCGCATATCATCTACAACAAGGAATCGGAAGTTGAGTTGATATTCTACGATTTCATAACCATCAACGTTATCCAAGCCTTAGAGGCAGTTAATTACAAGGACTATGGTAAGGCTGACATAAAATTCCATAGTAACGAGACTGTGGATTTCTTATTGGCTAATTATATAAAGCTGAATTCATTGTGATTACTGATTATGGTGACACGAGTCTAGGGAATAGACATATATTATTTTACTTTTTTTTGGATGTATTACGGAACTATTTGAGTGAGAAGGGGCGTTTGAACACGAGTACCGAGTCTGCCAAACGCAAACTCACCATCGATGCGTTATGACATCTTTTGTTTTAGTTTAGAGAGACACAAAATCCTTGAATTGAATGAGTTTAGGAATGGTTTGTGCATGGATCGTAGACCAATATGCGATGGAGACAATTAAAGCGACTTCAAACAGTAGCGAAATGGCGCTTGTCCCAAACGGTGTGAGACTATCTACACTCGCATTATCTGGACACCGTTTTAGAGTATTATTAACATCAGTAGAGCTAAGCGATGCTTCTAGTCTTGGAATACGAGGGGCCGCTATGTCCTTGCTGCCTCATTAGCATTTTATAGTAAAAGCAGAGTGAAAGCAGCCCACTTTAGAGCCATTGCATGGCATCGCACAACAAGACAAAAGTGTTCTCCTTCACGATCACGGGCAGCATTTTTCTGAAACAATAAGACAATAGGGACCACATGCGGTATCCATCAATCGAAAGAAGGACCATGATTTCCGTTCACTGGTCAAACCTTGTGGTCGTCCACTGAAAATGTAGATATTACCACGACTGAGTCTGGTCACTACATCATGTGTGTCTGAGTTGGGACGACTATCAAACACTCTGGAAGCCATCGTTCTGGATCAAAGTGAGACATGCTGATTCGAATGCCCAAGCAAACCAATGGCTAAGAGAAATATTAAATAACACTGCTTTGCAGTATATGATGCAAAATAAAAAAGGGGATGCTGCCCTGGTGAGGTGAGGGTGAGGACAACCACCAACCAGGATTGAGCTCAACTGTGGGTGGGATATGCATGTATTACATTAAGCTCCTCGTTTATGTTGCAACAATGGGGTGAGTTCGACCAATATCTGTCTAATCTGCTCGATCCGGCAAAGTGCTGTGCGTCAAGCAGTTGGAAGCGGCAGTTGCTAAGGAGAAGACGCATATAGCGAAAATCTTCCATTGCTCACAGTGCAGCCTGTCTAGAAGAGTTCCAGAAGAGCCAGTATTTACTATTGGCAAGCAGCCCACTGCACCCATTCAATGATGTTCCTGTGATCCCTTGACTGTAGTTGTCTGTGTGTGTTGCTGCTTCGTTCCTCATTAAAGTCGATGACAGCCGGGCTGGACATGGCTTGAGTCCGTGGAAGATCACCAGCAGATATAATGTTTCTAGTAATTACATCTCTTAGATCGCATAGATTAATGTAGGCTGAAAGCTAAAACTCACTTTTTGCTTCCATGTTAGACAAAAACTTGCGGGATAATCACTTTTTGGGTATGATCTGATTGCATACAGGTGGCGTACACATGCCTAGAGAAGCGTCCTTGCCCACTAGATACTCAGCATTAATGGTTTCTCATCTGAATAATTGTTGTAGGTCTCGGGGTTACCAAGCACAAAGAAATAACGGCGCTGTATAGATATTGGTCTTCCATGTTTCCCTAGGTCGAGAGAGCTGTTGCTGCCTGGAGTTGCCCCCAAGCAAGCGCAGATAGGAGCAATGCAGACGTTTTGGGAAATACCCCTGTTATGGAGTGACAACTTTATCTAACCCTAATTGCAACAACGTCAGCCCAGGAGTCCCAGCAAGCCTAGAATGTCCAGTCATAGGCCAAAACTGACATCAATCAAAATTTTCACGTGTCTGAGCTCCAGGGAAAGATACGAGTACGTACGATTGACAATCTTAGTCAAACCCATTCCTAAGATGCTCATGTGGGTGCACCAACGGCCACATGATTTACAGTACACTACAGCCATGGGTGGAAATATTTTGACGGTAAACGATCCATCACTGTTGCAAGGCACACATGGAAAGCGAGCGAGGGAATAGGTGCGGCCGTCTTAAACACATTCTTCCAGAAGAACCACAAATAAATTGTAATACAACTTGTGGTTTTACGAACTACTGGTCCCCAAAAGAAATTTTCTATCCCGTTGGTTTGCGTTTGGCTGCTGTACTACAACTTAACTTGCTTTTAGACACTACAGAAGCTTGATGTACAGCGCCTATTTAGATAGTCGTTAGGGTTCAGCTATACTAAACCAGTGGTAAATAATCAGTCAAGTGTGTGTTGGTCTTTGTTGCCTTCTTACGGGAAACTGAAGAACATATCTCAGGTATTGTCGACTCGGATAACACTGGACGCACAGCCATACCAAGGACTTTTTGTCTAGTATATACTGTTACAGTGTATTATTTTTAGCTTTCCATTTAATGCCATACGCCCATTTATCACCCAATTAGCAGATCACCGACGATTTTCCCCATAGACGAAACACACAGAGCAAGTCGACAACACCCTATCAACACAGTTTATTACTATTTTAACGTTTATAATTTGCCTTTCTGAGGTTGTTGTAACTTCGTATTAATTGGGCCACCTAAAAAATATGGACATATCCCAGAGAAGGTTTCACAAACTAACCTGTTCCAATTGTCGACGTAAAAAGGTATGTACTTCTGGCTAAACATGTCTCGCCAATTAAGGTTTACTAACACAGAAGGCCAAGTGTGATGGGGCCTATCCCGCTTGCACAACTTGCAAGAACTTGAAGGACGCGAAGTGCGTATATGATAAACCAGCATCCATCGCATATGTCCGCCATCTAGAGAAGCAGATTGAAAAGTTGGAGGACAAAATCAACATCAAGACCACCAACCATTCCTCCATTATACCCTTCACCTTCATATCGCAAACAATCAAAAACTCCTCCTACTTCACCGCCAAGTTACCCAATCACGTCAGCAATCTCTTGAAGTTGGATGCCGACGAGTACAAATATAGCATCTCTCCACAGGAATTTGAGCTCTTGAAGCTCAAATTTGACATCACTTCGTCCAAGAAAATGAGCGAAGAAATCCTCAAACACTCTTTTCCCTTGTTTTTACCTACCAGAATAATGAACGACTTGGACCCGAGCCAATTGAACTTCCAGGTGTTCAACTCGGATATTTCCGAAAAAACAATCTCCACTGGCTACGAGGGCTTTGGACCCGATTTACCAGACAAAACAACTTCTTCCGCAGAAACAAACTCCTCTTCGTTGTCGCCTGTAATTTTGGCATATTTACAAATTTTGAATCAAAATGACATCGAGAAGGAAAAACCGGGGTTGAGACAAAGGGCAACGGATCTACTAACACAGTCGCTTTTTGAACCTCCCACAACAGCATTGGCGAACGCCTGTTTAGTTCATTCCATGATGGATGCGTTCAAGATCGATTCCGTTGCCAGATGTTGGATGTTCTCATGCATCGCATCTAAAACCATCGTGGAAGTCACCTCGTTGCGACCAATGTCGTCTAAGCGCTTATTATGGGCGTGTTACATTTGGGATAAAATGGTGGCAACCACCATGAACAGAGACCCTGCTTTGGTAACTCCACCCCCTTTCCCGCCGTCAGCCATGGGATTTAACTTGTTTGATATCATCCCCCTTTCCAGCTATGGAACCTCCACAGGCGATGAAGTGAAATTGAATGTAGATATCGGACCAGTTCTAGTGGCGTCGTGTCTCCTATCAGTTGTTTTATCAGATTTAGCCTCAAAAGCAAATGAGTTCTTAATTGTGAGAAACAAATTGTTGGAGACTACCAATCAGGTCTACGACAACCTTCCAGACCTCTTGAAGCCTGATTACAATATTCTGAAGAACTTCAACTTCCCGCTAGAATCATGTGTTCCATATTCCATGTACCTTTCCTTGGAATTAAATTTATTGGGACAGATGTTTGACCACTCCTTTCAGGAACAAATAAAAACATTAAGGGCAAGCCGTAATATCAGCGACACTAATGAGTTTGAAGATGACTATATGGATAGTGATTTTAAATCTCTGAAAAGCGAGGATTATGAGGTTGAATTATCTGCAGAGATTAAGGAATCAGAAGAGGACTTCATTGTAGACGAGAAGGAGTTCCATTCCATGATGGAAATTCTTCAAAAATGCATATGTTTTGTCGAAACACTTTCAAGTCCTATATTGAAGGACCAGGTGACCGTTGTGAGACTAGTGGGTAACTGGTTTGCGATCACAGTTTTGAAACCAATAATAAAAATATTGTCCAATGAAAAATGTGTTTCTTATTTAGTTAAGAGAAAGCAATCAGAATCTAATAGGTCTCCTACTCATGATTCCTTAAGCTACACATGTTTATTCTCAGATGTATTTGTGAACGCTGCTGAACTTTTACTTGTTGGAAAAAATTACCACCTCGAGCTGCCCCAGGATCATATAAAAGGCTTTCTACAAAATCCTCCAAAGATTTTGTCTGAAAATGGCAGATTTAATAAATTTGTGACCAAACTTCGATCAAAGAATTTTTTCGGGGATAATGATCTTCAGTTACACGAATCCAATAAAGATAAGGCAAAAAGAAGTATGGGGAAGAGCAAAACAACGGAAACAACAAAGAAAAGACAACCAAATGACTCGAATAGAGATGTTGCGTCTTCATCTAGCTTCACTGAACCTGATTCACAATCTCAATCATCGAGAGAGATCATGTCAACCTCGACTGGTATGCAATTCAAAAACTCCTTTGCAAATACAAAATCAAAGTCGCTGAGTGTACCCACCTCTAGTGGATCAACACCGTCCCACTCGTTTGGAAAATCTCCTCAGGCGGTTCAATTGAATCAGTCCACTCAATACATGGATCACACATATGTCAATGATAATGTGTCTCAAAGAGCGCGATTCAGAAGCAATGAACAAAATAGAGGATTTGAACAACATATGTCGGTTGATCTTCACCAAGTACAACAGCAACAACAACAGCCGCAAATGCCACAACACCCGATTCAAGCGCATTCTGGTTCTCTTGTGGATGGAATGAACAACTATTTCAGCTCACCAAACGACTTGAAAAACGACTACATGGAAATGACTCCAAATGGTCCGTTGTACAACTATCCCGGATTTCCACAGACCATTTACAACACAGATTACTCCAGTTTGAGAGGGATGGTGGATCAATCTATGCCAGACGCCAGTTCGATGTATGCCAATCCAAATGCGATGGCAATGACACAAAATCAAAGTGTGATGCAACCATTTCAAAACCAGCATGTTGCACCAATAGCCAATGCTCCAAACATGCCCGATGCGTCCATGTTGGGGTCCATGGGAATGCTTCCTCCTGGGTATAATAGACCCAACATGAACGAGGGATATGGGGCAGGACAATTTATTCCACAGGAAAATGCATTTGGTAATGATCCAAATTCGTCGTCCTCCAGCATCTCGCACCAACAGAACCCAGCCCAGCCGCCGATCCAGAACCCGCAATATCCCAATTACTACTTTCCATACAATGTGCAAAATTAGATGTCATGGGGAAGCGACAATTAGAATGCGAACACTGTAATATTACCACAGATCAGAGCACTGAATCTGGACATCCAGTGTCTCCAAATACGAGACAGGCTCCGAGGAACACTGGCATGAGCTTGTCATCATGTATGACTAGAATCTTGCATAATTAAATTAATGTTATTCTATTTAGAAATAATAAACGCATGTACTTGCAAGTATCGCCTCGAGGCGCTGTAAAAATAATATCGTATTAGCAGCGGCTAGTGTTATTATCCGGTGTAATTTAGCGTCCCTCCTAACCATGTCTCTGGCTGCGTTGATTTGCATCCAAGGAGTGCGATTAGGGGCCCTTGCAATTTTGGGGATTTAACGTGTGAACACCAAACTGGCTTATATTGCGCGTCGGGCATCACAGTTATGCTGCTCACAAATTATCCGACTTTGATTGGTTCGCGCAGTTAACTATGAAAAAATCGAACCCATATAGACAGACACATTGGAATCACACCAGCACAACCAGATCAAGCGAGACCCAGAATTAAAGATGTTGGATCGTGAGATTAGACTTCCATCTCCTCGTTTATTGACCAGAAGAGACTGGCAAAAAGTGGACCCGGTCCAGGCCTTGCGTGATGATTGGAGAATCTCTCTTATTTACACATTCTTTGCCAATTCATCCAAACCATTCTTCACCAAGAAGCCAAGTGTGTTGATTCCATCGCTTTTGGTTCCGTTTTTCTGTGTCCAATTGTACCAAATGAACCGTGCTATTTTCAATAACATCAGACAAAAGAACGACGCCCTCAATGCTGGTTATGCTGGCTTCATCAGTGGTTTCCTCGCTGGTGGTGCTACTCCAACCACTGCTGTCAACGGTTTCTTGACCCAAAGATCCTTGACCGCCAGAACCATCGGTACTGCCCTTGTTTCCTCCGCCGTCGCCTTCTTGTACGCTGCTATTGGTGGTACTGACGGTATCAACACCCCTAACGCTCTTAAGTTCAACATGGACTACCACCAATACACCGGTGAAAAGTCCACCGGTTTCTTCGAGGTTGTCCCAAGAAGACCATTATCCCAAACTGTTGAGGAATTGGGTGTCGGTAGAGGTGTTGTCTCTGCTTAGAGATTCAGGAGAAAATAGAAGAAGAGAGAGAAAGAGAAGTATTGTCAAGTCATTCACATAAAGGACTTGAAAGACACACAGATTATTGTCATGTTTTATGGTTTTGTTCAATTCATATTTATTCGCCTTAATAGAGGTCATCATTACATGTTGTAGTTTTTTACTTTATAATATTGACATTAATTAGACAAACTACATGCCCATTTCTCTTAGAACGCTGAATTCATCCTCGTAATCCTCTTCGTTTGCTTGTTCCATTTCCGCTAATTCTTGGTCTACTGATGGTTGTTGAGTGGATTGGGGTTTACTAGCTAATTGGTCCAATGCATCCAAATCCATGTCATCGTCGAAATCGTCATCGAAATCACTATCGCCTGCGGGGGGTTCACTGATAGACTGTGGTTGAGTCTGACTGGGTTCATTTGAAGATAGTGGTTCAACGGGTTGATTTGAAGATGGAGTAGTGGTTTCTGGTCCAGTACTCTCATTAACAGCAATTGGCTCCCCATAAATCTCATCGTCCTCACCAACAAATAATCCGTTGGAATTAGGAATGATAGAAACATCATTGTCATTAGTGTTCATGATAGTCTCATTATTAGCAGTCTCGGACTCCGTCATATTGAACACCTCGCTCAACCCGTTTCCAAACCCTCTATGTGCATCGATTTCGGCTTGGATCCAATTGTTCCTGTTGTGTCTCATGATGGCACTCTTCCCAGCCCCATCTATAAGGGAAAGACAATCCTGGAAATTGGCCTTGGGATACAAGTTGTGGGCCCACAACTTGTAGAAGTTGACCAAACGTCGCATGTTCTTGAACTCGTCCTTGCTGTTCAATCTGATCTTCAGACGGTTCTTGTGTATGTACGGTAGTCCCTTCGAGGAGAGCAATTTGGCCTCGTCCAACTTGACGTTCTTTTGTCTATTGACCACTTTAATTTCGCTCTGCAACCCAAGAACATCGACGGGGTCCTCTGTTGATATGCTTTCTATTGGGGTTCTTTGTTGGGGAGATAAACGGGACATCACGTCCACCACATCTTCTATGTCGGACATGAGCTACTTATAAATATCACCTCGCAATTTCTCTCTATGTCCCAATAGTTAACTGAATCAACCGGCTTCACCACCACAACTCTTGTCTGCACACTTCACGCGTCGCAAACCTTAATTCCCCTTTAGGCGCACCTCCGGCTCCAAACCGAAAACGTCAACAAATAGTAACCCATCGGCACATCCACATAAAACGGTCTTCCTCGCATGTTATGACGTCGCATTGGTTGATGGCGCAGAGAAACTAAACTGTCAAACAACGGGATTGCTTGCCAATTGGCCCGTAAAACTCGTATCATATCTTGGTTGGTCATCCACTCTGTTCAGATAAATCTCCAGCAAAAGAGCCTCTCTTGTCTCGAATTCACACAACACGATCCTCACCGCTTGCAACAGCCACATAACGCCGACTTCCTTTAATACCATGCTTCTCATCCTCTTGGAGGTGCTACTACTCGGTCTCACCATCGGAATACCGTTGGTTTTGACAGTCAAGGCCATCAAATTGGACAATAGAAACCACATCAAGTATTTGGCCCATTATTGGGTCACCGTGGTCCTTCTACAACAGTTCCAGATCCATTTCGACCAGACATTGCTGCGGCTAATCCCAGCATATCTGTTGATCTTGGGGGCCTTCAAAGTCTGGCTCCTTTTGCCCTGTTTCCAGGGTTGCATGATCATAGATTACCATTACGTGTTTCCCTTGCTTCTCAGCGATCAAAGAGAAGTCGCCTTGGAATCTGCCGTGGCCCAATATGTCAGGTCCGGCTTGAACTCGTCTCTCTCTACCGCAATGGGACAGGTCAACAATGGCACTTGTAGGGCCATCAACAGATGTCTTGTCGAATTGAACCAAACATATTCAAACAAAACAGCCCGAAACCTCCGGGAGCCGCAGTTCTTGGAATTATGTCTAAATCGACTCTGTTACATGGACTTCAAGTTGATCAAGAAACGCTCCAGAGACTTGGCTTCTCTTCAGCGCAAGATCTCGAACCAATTGAATGATTTGGTGGTGAAAACGCAAGCTCGGCCAGATTCGCGTCGCACAATTGATAGCGCTTCGAACGCCAATTTTGCTTCGAGATACGTCTCAACACCGGCTTCTCCAAGAAAAGAACCAAGACATGTTTCCAGATCCACATCTGTTCCTCATCTCCGTCCTGTGTCCAATGCACCATATCCCACTGAATGGCAGGATCTTGATGCTGCGGTGGCAGATTCGGGCTATTATGACGATTTACCAGACGTATTTTATCCTGTGGCTGAACATGAGTCGTCGTATGGAAGTGAAGAGTCGTCGATACAATATGACTACGACGATGTGGCATATCTGCCCACCCCCAGACGACGTTATTCCAATGATGTCGATGTGTATCTGAAGCCCAGAATTTTGCCAAAAGTAAGAAAGAGAAATTCGGATAATAACTTGAATTCCAATAATATCCCCAATAACGGAAACCTCCAGACCTCGCGGGATAAGATCTTTGGCCAGGTGTTTGCTAAGAAGCCAGCTAGATTCAGTCTTTAAATTTGTGGCTTGCTGATTATTTATTATTATTGTGCTATAGTAGGTTAATATATATTTATGGGAAATTGGGAAATCTACTTCCTACAGTTCCACAAGGATCAGTAGCACTTCTGTATTATCTCGGATTACAGGAGTTCTTTTCCCCGTTTATCTATGAGCACTCTTAGAAATATGAGACATCAATGTTAAGTTATTTCTTATTTATAGAGGATATGAAGGGGTAAAGAAAGACTATTTCAAGGGTTTTAGATGCACTGAAATTAGACAACAGAACTTTGTCATATCTACGAGAAAAATTAAATAACCAAACGATTATTATTGTTATAGATAAAAGAAATGAATTAAAAAATAAACAAATAAGTAAATAAATAAACAAATAAATTAACAAAATAATATACGGTTGCAACCTTCGTTGTTTCATACTGAAACAGTTCTCTCACACACGACCTGCGTAATCGCGAAACTGAATAAGTTTAATTAAATCTCAAGATAATCGAATCCACCGCAAGGAAGAAGAGACGTCCAACTATAATATGTTTGCAAGAAGATTATCGCAAGCGGCCAATCTCAGACTATATTCGACCAAAGTGGTTTCGAAGCCGGTTGTTAAGCCAACGGTGAGACTTGTAGTTAAGTCTGCTAACAAGAGTTATTCCACTGCGAAGAAGACACCGGACTCGCAAAACGAAGCATTTTCCCCGTCAGATGCCTTTCCTGCCTCCGAATCCGCACCTTCTTCATCTGCAAGTGCCGAACCAGCTGTTCATGTGACCAAGACCCTCAAAGAAATCTTCCCAAGATCGCTCAACGATGCCCCCGGCCCTGCTCAAGACGGTCAAATAGATTGGTCCACCACCTTCCATGGATTGGGTAGTGTTCCCTTTGATGCCTCCGTGGGGGAGATTTTGAACGCGCCTTTAGAGGCCGAGGATGTAGAAATCACCCCAGACGGGATGTTGTATCTTCCGGAAATCAGATACAGAAGAGTCTTGAACCGCGCCTTTGGACCAGGGGGATGGGGGTTGGTTCCAAGAGGAGAAACCTTGGTTACGCCTAAATCTGTTACCAGAGAATATGCCTTGGTTTGCCACGGAAAATTGGTCTCCATAACTAGAGGTCAACAGGATTATTTCAGCGAAGCCGGTATTCCTATGGCCACCGAGGGCTGCAAAAGTAACGCCTTGATGAGATGTTGCAAAGATCTTAGTATTGCCTCGGAATTGTGGGATCCTCGTTTCATCAGAGAATTCAAGAAGAAACATTGTGACGAGAAATTCGTCGAACATGTGGTCACGAAGAGAAAGAAGAAGCTTTGGAAGAGAAAGGATGCTACCTTCGAATATCCTTATAAACAGACTTGATGGGGTTAGATTTCATAGATCGTGTATTTAGTTCATTTCTTGTATTCATACATCGTTTTACATTTGTTCTTGTATTGTTTCGTTCATAATGACGTCTATTAATGATGGAGAATCTGAGAAACTCCTTTTCTATAGTCCGAGTTGGGTCTATTTGGCAAAATGTAATTTGATATCGAACCATTGTCTGGCACTTACTTCCAGTGGAGATAATGGTAAATCACCGTAAGTCAAAGGACTGAAGAAAATGAAGAACCACACAACAGCAAAACTCAACACAGCAACAGCAACTGTCAATTGTTTGTGACGGACGTCGAAAACTCTCTTGGCTGGTAATTTAATGGCAACCTCTTCTTCCCCTTCTTCTGGTAATCTCTCGTTGTACGTGAAAACGAATTCTAATAACCCACCAGTAAATAAGGCAGCAATGAGATGTGCTGGTAAATAATGGTGCAAGAACTTTTGTCTACCCATTAAGAAGAATGGCAAGTAATGGGCAGCCCATCCGAGGAAGAGGAAACCCAAGGTGTTGTATAATCTGGATCTGGCATCATCGTTCAAAGCGTAGATATTTCTTCTTCTAGTCAATTGGTCAGCTAATAACAAACCAACATAAACAGCCAAGAAACAAACTTGAATCCAGAAACCAACAACATTTCCGGTGAAGAAAATTTGTCTCTTTTCATCGGCATTACTCCAGAAGGAAACACCATTAAGGGCCAATGGCCATGAGATAGGTTGGGATGCAAAAGGATGTTCACTGGTCAACTGGTTGTTGTGGTAGAACATCAATCCTTGTAATTCCCACCATTTCTTGAAGAAAGGAATCTTTCTAAGTTGTCTTGGAATGTAAAGATTTCTTTCGTCCTTCAAACTAACAATGGTGTCAAAGGTCCAGAAATTGTCTCCATCCATGACCTTCTTCTTACCGTTAACTTCCTGTTGGTGGAAGGCCCAATCTGGCAAAAGATTGTCGTTATGGGTCCACATTGCAACAACGGTATTAACATGCAACACTTTAAACAAACCACTCTTGGTCTTCAAGGCTGTGTTTTCACCGTTTCTCTTGTCATATGGATCTAACTTGAATAAGGTTTCATTGAATCTTTCAGCAGCAACATCAGGCTTTACGATGGTGAACTCTTCATTAGTTGGAAACAATGGAGAAGCAACATCGTGGGCCAATAAATAACCATCGGTACCAACATGACGTAATCTAACAACATCACCAGCACGCACGGCGTAGGAGTTGGAGGTTTCCTCGTCAATGTCCTTAACTGGGATGATTTCCCAATGGTTGTTAAGGTCTTCAATGATGTTATCGTTGGTCACACAAGTGACTTGTTGACCGTTAGAACTGATTCTACCGTCTTCGTATCTAAGAGGGTAAACGAATTCGTGGGAGTGTAAGAAAGAGCTGGTATCCTTGTGTCTGATAGTGACAATGTCGTGATAATTGACTTGTTTGGCTTCTCTGGCAAGAGGAGAGTCACCCAAGGATTCTTGGAATTCTGGGGACATGAAAGCATCACCTGGACCAGACTTGGTCAAGATAGCAAAATGGACCCAGAACCAGTACAAGTAGATGATGAAGGGAACAACGATAAGAAGGAAGAATCTTGCGGCGAAATGTCTGGCAAGATATTCCAAAGAATGGTTCTTCTTGTAATCAAGTAAGGTCCATAAGTCGTGAATAACAGCAACACCGATGGTGACGAAAGTGAAAACACCAACATATTTAGTGGAGATGACACAGGACAAGGCGACACCAGTTAAGAAGAGCCATTTCCACCATTGGAAGGAGAACGCATCGTTTCTGGCCTTGGAGAACTTGACATATGTGTAGATTGAGGCTGCAACACTCACAATCAAGGTTGCATCCAACAAAATCAATCTGGTTTCACCAACATGGGCGTTATCGAAACAAACCAATAAACTGGCAAAAACACAACTTGGAATGGTGAAGTTCAATTCCTTCATGGTCAAGAACATGATGGGGACGGTGACGGAGCCCAAGATGGCAGACAACGATCTGTAAGCGATGTAAGGAACGTGATTTTCCACGTATTTATCACCAATGTTATCGAACTTGAAATCACCGTTGTAGCCCACAATATAACCAACAAAGGCAATCAATAACTTGGCGAATGGGGGATGCAAGTCGAAGAAATACGTTCTTTGCAAGTAATACGAAGCAAACTTCCCGAAATGGACCTCATCGAACACAACCTGGTCGGGAACGGAGATTTTTCTGAATCTGGTGTAGATGGCCACGAGGGTGATGGCAATCAAGGCATATTTGTATTTGAGCTCGTCGTTGAGTCCCAATGTCTTGGAGAGGCTGAACTTTTCAGTCTTTTGCTCAGACTTTTCGCTGACCAGCTTTTCGGCGGTCTTTGGCGCGGTCTTTGTCCCCTTCTTTTTTACCGGTTGACTGACCATTGTCACTTTCGAGTGTTTGAACTGAACAATTATTATTGCACAACAATTCTGAACACATTTTATTATGTTCGATCGATTTAGAGTACACGTAAGAAATACGCGCCCGACAAAATGACAGGGATTGCACAGTGTGCAGGATGAGCCAGCACATACTACATGGAGGAGATTATATTGGTATTGGGAGAGTTTGTTAATTTGTGGATTTGTTAATTTCACTGATTTTCGGATTTGTAAGTGTTAATCTGTTAATTTGTGTATTTTCAGATTTGTAGATGTAAATGGTTCTGGCATGTTGAGACAGATATGTTAATAATACAAGACACTAACATCACTTCCTTTAATGAAAACTATAAACCTCGTCACATCAGCGGAAATGGAAATCTTCTGTGACTTCTGCTGACGATCTCTAAATAATTAGGCTCGTTGTCAATGGTGGTGTAATTATGTCTTACGAGAAAATCAACCAATACCATGGCACAATTGGGCTTGAATTCGCCCTTCTTCAAGCTCTCGTTGATCTCTTCCATACTGTAGGAGAAGAACTCGTGCACTTCGTTATCAACGGCAGTCAATTTGACATCTTCAGTCAACGGTAAATCGTAAATAAACTCGGTTTCCGGCTGGATCAACCCCTCTTCGGAGTCGATCGTACTCTCATGTTGGAACATGTATGTCAATACACCAGCACCCTTCAAGTTGTTCTTCACATACTCTTCGTCCAAACCGGCCTCTTCGTAGCATTCCTTGATACAGGTCTCGGAAACAGAATAAGGGAACCCAAGACCTCCGGCAACCGTGTTATCCAACATCCCTGGAAACGTAGGCTTGTTATACGATCTTCGTGGGATGATGAATTTGATCTCGCCCGTAGACGAAACTTCAGGTGGTATATATCCAATAATATGAACACCATAGGTAATTACCCCGAGTAATATGCTGAAGGCTCTTTCCACTAAGAAATAGGGCGTGCTGGTTGGGTTATGGACGGTGTACAATTCATTTCTCCATCCTTTTAATGTATCGAAGAGGTCTTTTTCTCTAACGGCCGCTGCTAATTGGGCAAATTTCTCATTTCTTTTCTCGAAAGTGTCCAATGATGGCTGTATTTTTATTTCTCTCGATTTCTGGTCTACAATCAAGATTTCAGGATAATTTGACAATTCCTTTGCAATTAGCGGGATAATGTATCCGATGAGAACATCGTCATGCGATTTAAAGCTGTACACTTCCGCCATATACTCATTATAAAGCGATGTTGAAGGATATGGGAAGGTATCCACCTTCTCGATTAATGGTAAATAAGTCATTGGCTTCCAATTGAAGAACTGGAGGGTTTGTATTATTTATACGAAGCTTTCATAATGATTGAGATCGTTGGGTGTGGGTCACGTGATCGTGGTTGCAAATTGCTGCAAAAGTGATATTGGTTGCAATATGACTCGTCATATAATGAAGAAGTAGAAATCAAATTAAATATTGATTCTATTGTATGTTGATGGGATGTTATTGAGTCAAAAATTTCTTTTTTGTTTCATTGAAATGTTTCTATGTCTATTAATTAGAGAGACTATCCTGATGAACAAAGTATATGTTTACTGAAGTAATCGTATATTGATATTGGTTTTATTAGATTTTATAATTTGGAATAGATTTTGAATAGAATTTTTAAAGTGATTATTCTGTAGATTTTTGTTTCATTAAGTATTGAAAATATGGCGGTTTGACCTAGAACTTTCTTTTCTTCTATAGCATCATGAACCCATAATATTCTCAAATGTCGAAGAATATTGAACAGAAGGAATGAAGAAAAGATATTATTGATATTTTCTCCTTATGGGTGATATATATGAATATACATACCTATTCCATTGTAGCTTGCAACATAAGATAGCATAAAACATTGTCTAAAACATTGTCGTTTTTCCTGCTACGATATCGTTCCCGCCAAAACTCTTCCCATACCCGCTTACACCAAAATATTCATTATATTACAAAAATTCATTCCCCATAAATATGTATATTATCGAATACAGTTAAAGCTGATCCGATATCGATGAGGTCGTGTATGGGGCTGAATTATGTCAAATGTCTAAGTGCGCAATGATTTCACCGATGGAAGAGATGCTAAAGAAGAGGAGAAGAAATATCACACAAAAGCCAAATTACTCCAAAGAATGAAATGTCTAGTCGAGCATTGACCAAAGACATAGACAACTTCTTTCAGAATTCGCCTTCGTTGCCTATTCCGGTGCAACTCCAGGAATCAATCAACCAATATCTCTTGCACCATAACACCTACGATGCCAATGATTCCAATACCTTGAGCGACCAAGTTTACAAGATATACAACCAATATGTTCTTGACAACAAGTCTAACCAGACTGCGTTTTTATATGTGTTGATCCAATTGTGGCCCTGTATCCTTGACAAAGAGATCATGTTGGTGTGGATTACTGCTTATTCCAAGCCGGCCTTCGATGCCGCTGGGTTTCCGTTGGAATTATCTCATTATTCGAGATTGTTCATTTACTCAATTATCAACTACGAGAAGTTTCTAGAAGAGAAGTTCCAGAAATACAATTTTGACACCTATTTGATCGATAAAATCAAGAGTAATTCTGAATATATCACTGCTTATCTTATCAACTCCTTTCTCCAGGGCTCTGTAGAGCCATCGGAGATAGACCAACTGAAGACTCCATCCACAGAGGCTGCAACTAATTTAGAGACTGCTGAACCAATCGCCGAACCGAACAGTAACGAATCACTCGAAAGATTCAGATACCGAATGTTTAACTTGAAGACTTTTCTAGTTTACAGTTTCACTCAGAATATCAAACTGCTATCCATATTGAACAAATATTTGCTTCTACATGAAACAACTCTTCGAAGTCTTTCCTTATTACTAGCGACATTGAACGATTTCCTCACTGAGAACTCAAACGAATACTTTGTGATGGCTACTGACCTGACTTTTGACAATGTGTTCAGCAAGTTAGAACAGTTTGATGTCGAACAGTTGAAAGATGTATTAATTTCCTCCGATATCTTCAACACTATAATCAAAACGTCTCTGTCCGATACCAGCGAACCAGTTTTAATTTTGTCGCATTTATGTCTTTCAGTCCTTATTCCACTTTTCGTCAACGTTATCGACGAAGAAAAATTAAATGAGCTATTCATCTGCTTGACAACTATTCCCAAACCAAAGGAGAGCGAGGTTGACCTTAGTTCTCTGAAAACGGACAATCAACAAAGTACTATGGGTGTCCCTGATGATAGTACTAAAGATTTCGATGCGCTAGAAGGAATATATAATAAACTAAAACGTGAGAATCTGAAGCTTTTCACAGTTCTTTACGGATTATATCCCATAAACCTCTTAAATCACATTAGGACTTCTGATAACAAGGAGTTCCTAAAAAAATATCAGACTTTCAAAGTACACCCCAACTTTCTTTACGGCATAAGTAGCGAGGAAGAACTCAAGGATCCTGTTCAGTGGTTGGAAGATAAATCCTTTGCAAACGTCGTAACGTCTATCTGGAAGTTTGAAGGAGCAGACTCCAACAATATTAACATCCAGGGGTTATTTAAGATACACAGAAAGCTATATTTAAACGAAGTGGTGGATTTGAGACTTTTCAATAACAATGAAAAAGCTGAAGATGAGAAGATAGAGGAGGAGTATCACGTTAAAGAGCTAGGTATAGCGACTGAAAATTCCAGAAACTCATCGGTGATTGAGGTAAACAGTTTAAACTACTACCAACGCGAATTATTATTATTGAAGAATGAACTTGAATTTTCAAATTTCCTCAATAATTTGAATAAGATGAACTCTAGATCTTTTGTCGTCAAAGAAGCCCCAGTGACTAAAGACAAAAAACTTGAGAGTTGTTATGATGAGCTCCTTCATAATTTCAAGGAGACGGCAAAACAATTTGACATTTTGAAAGCAGCATCCAGTCTAAATGAATCTAAATTGATTGAACAAGCGAGCAATATTACTGTATTAAATAATGAGCTAAAAGAACGCTGTGATTCATTGATAGATGAGAAGAACCAATTAATCGAGAAGGTCAATTCTTTGACAGCCTCGATCGGTCCATTAAAACAGGATCTAAGCAACTTGGAGAATCTGAAAATAGATTTGATGAGAGAATTGAATGGTTTAAACTTGAAAAGCACGGCATCTCCGGGAATGGTCTCGTCTGTCAGCGAAGTCGATTTAAGCGAATACGAAAAGAAGATAGTAGATTTAGAATTACGAGTAAAGCAGCAAGAAGTTGAGTTCAATTTGTTGAAGTCGCATTACGAAGATGCCACTAGATCTCCAAAACATTCAACGTCAATATCGGCACTCTCGTCTGGTCTTTCGCAGCAGGAGCCAAGCTCGCTGCAGCTTATCTTTTCATTAAATGGCAAGATAAATGATTTGAATCAGAAATTATTGAGCTTTGAAAAGCTTATTCAAGATAAGAATATGACCATTTTGAACTTATCGAAAACCAAGCCTATAAGTATTCCGAATGCCAAAATCGAAGATGATTTCAGCTCCTTCAGAGGCAGGGGTGGTATTCAAAGGAAAAAGAATAAAATGTAAAGTGAGGATATCGTTGCTAAAGAGAAGGGTTTACATCTTCTTTAATATATTGTACAATTATGGAATTATGATACAGGGTAAATTTCTCAATTAAGTTTTGTAGATCTCTAGTTCATTTGAAATCCATTATCATTTTGAATAACAGTGCTAATATCTGATGAAGCATCATTGGGAGTGACAGGTGGAGGAACTGAATCAGTGGAAGCCTCCGTCTCAGAAGGGTCAATCTGCCCAGATTCCTTATCTAACCTAAAAAACGCAGCGATATCATTTGTATCACTAGCACTTTCTCCTTTTGTCACTTCAGCGGCTTTCTTGGCAGCTGTCTTCCTTGGTTTTCTCGGTGCCTTTGGTTTCTTGCGAGCCTCATCCTTAACTGTAGCAGCCCTTTTGCGTTTAGGCTTCTCAGGTTCAGGGTCTGAGGGCTCTACACTGGGAGGTGCAGTTGATCTTCTTCCTCTACTCCGTGTCAACCTTCCAGTTGCAGGAGGCTCAGCGTCGGCCTGAGAATCAGCTTGAACTTCTGGTTCAACAGTGTTTTCATCATAGATCTGCACTTCTGATGCAATAGCAAATTGTGAACTAGAGTGTGCGTCGGACTCAGATCCAAGATCAGCTTGCGGATTAGCCTTAGGAAGTTCAGAAATGCCTAGAAAACCATCTCCAGTGCCCAGTCTATTGGTTGACTCCTCGTCACTTAAATCAACTAAGAGGATAGAAGGAGTTGGAATCAAATTCTTTTCTGGTATCTGACTTGTAGTCAACATAGAAGCATCTCTTGTCGCATCGTCATTCAGTGAACGGAATGTATTATCACTTTGTGGTATCATACTGCCACGATCTTCAAAGATTTCAACATCAGTCTCTGCATCACTGCCACTCTCAATAACAATAACCTCAGAAGTTCCCTTAATGATTCCCAATACAGGAGGAACAGAATCGGAGAGTAGAGGTTGTAATTCTGACTGCCCTGGACTTGGCTGCATTGTCTGCAAATGGTCCAGATATTCTTGTTGATCCCCTTGGAAATATGACTGAGAAATGTAATGAGTAGAATGAACAGGTGCAGTTGGTTTGACCAAGTGGATAGGATGAACAGGGATATCAATATGTACGCCTGTCATAGTTTCCAGCTCCAGCGTAATAGGACCAGAATTGAAGTTCTCTGCCTGCAATCTATTTTTCACCTCTCTGTCCAACTTACGTTTTTCACTCCAACTAAGACGAAGTTGTTGAATGTTTTCTTCGGCAAATTCCTCTTGCTTCTTCTCCACTTGAATTTCTTTCATCATATTGTCCAAGTTGAAAGTCGAAACTCTTTGATGTTCACTTTCTCTGCTATCGACTACAGGAGGAACACTTATATAACCTGATACTGCCTCTGAAGTTATGGGAAATTCGGATTTGAATTCGCTAGGTACCGATGTCTCAAAAGATGTAACACCATTGAGTCCACCCATAACAGTGTTGATATCCTCGATATTTTTCTTCACACTTTCATCCCGTTCAGTCATAGCAGGTAGGATACTTCCGCCTTGTTCAATTATAGTAGGTTGGGTATCCGGTGGATTGAGGACTTCTGATTTGATGTATGGATATTGGAGAACACCTGGATCTCGTAAGCTTTCATGTGAAGTAACAGGAACAATAACAGGAAGAACATTTTGTCTAGCAGATAACAAAGCTGGAGGAATTGTACCGTCGTGTGAACTATTAAGGCCATTCTCAACACCAGAAGTTACAATTCCGTTTGCAACACTATCTTCAGTCTTGGAAAATCCGGCTACTCCAATATTGGGGAGTAGAAGGGGTGGTAGAATATATGATTGCATTTCAGAAGGACGCGCGAGAAACTTACTTTCTGCATCTTGTTGTATGGCAATCTGTGCAGCATTGATGAAATTAAAGCCTGCAATTTTGACAGGCTCTGTCCCTTTATCAGTTTCTGGATTTATCAGTACCAATACTTCATCATTCCGCAACTCAGTGGTAGGTTCTTCTGAGTCAGAAATTTCAATAACCATAGACTCATTTGCAGCTTTAATCTTGTTCCCAAACTCATCGCGTTCGACTCTATTGTGTGATTTAGCACCATTCAATAGAGCTTCAATATTTGCGTCTTCCACCTTCGGTTCCAGTTCGACTTGCACCGGATCTTGTTGATCCCTAATGTTAAATAGTTCTGGCGTTTTCAAAAGTTTATCAATCTGTTTACGCTGTGTCGATAACAACTCGCTACCGCAAGGGAAAAAGTCTCGTTTTGCAACTTTCGTTTTGTTGACAGAAGCCTGCTCAGCATCTGGGAGTGGTAGTGGTATTGGTACTGACTGCTGCTTCTTTTCAAAGTATACGTATATCTTCAAATAGATAGAAATGTACGTGTCATCTATAAATGCAGTAGGACCAAACCCATTGTTTAGTCTCTTCATTTCGGATATCTCGCTAAGCATACAAAACTTGCTTTCTAGCTCTGGAGGTATTCCGTTTTCTTCTAAACTAGTGACTATTGATTTAGAAATTGCCAAAAAGTTGGAATACACCAAATAGGTGATCATTCCATCTGTGTATCCATCATGAATTTGAATTCTATCTCTCATAAGGTTACAAACTGCTGAACAGCAAAACTCCCACGCCTTATAGAGACCAACCATGGCAGATCCCGAGCGACGTAATCTTGGAACGAGCGCCAACAAGGAAATGAGGTCTTCTTCCTTGGAAAGAATCCAAAGAAAGAAACTAATATATTCAAACGTGTATATGAAATGCTTTCCAGGCCTTTCATTTTCAGGTTTCCAAATCTGAATCAAATTTTTATTTTGAGACTTGACAGTGATCATAGACGTCATCTCTTCTCTTGCCTTTTGAATATCTTGAAGTTCTTCAAGGTAGATTTTTGCCATTCTAAATCTTGGCTTATGATGCCACTTCTTCTTATCATATGCAGCTATCTTCTTCAACAGTTGTATCACAGCTTGCAGGAAGTGAAGCTTATTTTCCACTGGCTCCACAATGTCAATTTGGGTAATGGAGTCCAGATTCAAATATCTCACAGCTTCTTCCACTGTAATCTTATCCTCCTTCATATACTTGTGCAAAAGAGAACATAATCTATAATGAGGCTCGACAATAGGGTCTGCACTATTACTGATTCGCCTGCTGATATCACACGCTTTCAAGAGAGACTCAAGGACCAACTGTGCGTCCTCCCCAAATTTGCTCTGAATCTTTGATAAGTAGTAATAACTTGTCCAGTCTTCTTGGTTTGCTTGAATAGCAATTAATAAAGCCTGGACTGCAACCTTAAGAATAGTTTGTGGCTTAACAGACAATTCGGTAATCTTTTCGAATGAAGCTCCTTGCTGTTTCTTAACAAATTTTGGTATTACATGAACTTTGAAGGATAACATGGACATAGGCGACATGGCAGCATTGTACAACTCCTTCGCAAACGAATTCATCAATACCCCTGTTATAGGCTTATACTCCAATCTTTTTTTAGTATCACACTTGATTAGTTGGTTGATTCCCATTAAGTAACAGACTAGTGAAGTTCTTTGATACACTGCTGTAGTATATTTTTTGTCGCCATTGATTTTGTCAGACGTCCAAATCAAGTCGTCCTCAACTAGATAACTATAGGCCTGTCCCAATAACATCCAAGACTCAACCCTGTTCGAACAACATACCAAATCTTGCTTTAACATCTTTATCACCGTTTCCAATTCCACAGATCGTCCTTGCATTGCCTTCTTACGAGTTTTATAAAGAGACAATGCCATAACACCTTGTAGATAATACAATCCTCGTTCAGCAATAGACTGAGAGTCTGATTTTGGTTCAACAAAATCCAAGTTGATAAGGCCATAGAACGACTCCTTCATATTCTTAGGATTCAAGGGGAAACATTCCAAGTAATACTCCATGGTGGATTCATTTTTCTGGACAACAGGGTCAGTTAGATCAGGGTCACCGATAACCTCATAGATTCCGTCCAATAAGGACTTCAAATCCGATTTAGGGACGTTGAACAAAGGATTCTTTTTCTTGAAACAAATAGGCAAAACAAAATCAGCAATTTCATACACAGATTCTTTATCAAGAGGAATCTTGGTTGTTCCATGGTCAAACGGTATAAAATTGTCCATACTGATATTGAAGTGGTAACGACATGAAATGGTTTGTGATATATCTTTTTCTGATTCTGACCAATTGAGCTCGAAGAGCACGTCTTGTGCCATCTTCAAAAACTTTCCCCCAGCTGAACCACATATTTTCTTTGAACCAAGATATTCATGAATGACACTTAAAATGTCATTGATATATTCGGGCTTTTGATCTTCCTCGCGTAATGCTTCTTTAAAGTATATGAAAAGAAGAGAAAAGCCATTGGCAATAGTATCTGTAAACTTTTTCAGTGATTTTGGCGATTTCTTCTTCAAGGAAATTCGACTGCTTGATATCTGTGCGGCACTCTCATTCAACGTATAGCAGATAAAGATCAGCATGAAAATAACAATATTCTCCAATGTTGAGGCTATATTTGTACTCAGCGAAATGATCTTCCAGTCTCTTATTGCAATCGTCTGCATATATCCCTCTATATAATTGCCAAGGTATCCAACTACTTTCAACAATCTTTCAAATCTTTGATCTTCTGGAAGTTCAGTATACGCTCCATCCTTAAGTTGACTCATTAAATAACTCAAGACCTTTTCAATCCCATTTTGATATTTTTCAAAATCATCACTCACCGCGTAGTAGTTAAGTAGTATGTTCCAGAATCTCAATATCAATCCGACAGAAGCACCACGGAAAAATCTCTCCATTGAAGGATCTCCACTGAAAATATCAAAGTTTTCATCAATCAACAAAGATTCCAATGTTTTAATAGCCTCACTATCTTCGGGACTGAAGGGATTACTCTGCAAAAGTCGAGAAAAAGTCGATAGAATAGACACCTTGGATAATTGAGTGCTCACACTATTATCATTTAAACGAGGCACTTGCTCGTAGTTGGCATATGGCACATTAATGGTATTCGGATGATTAGCCAAATCTTCCTGAAGACGTTTCAATTTCGCAGCTAAGACATAATTATCGCTGGATCTACTAGCTTGATTCAAAAACATATTGCACCACTCATATCTCAATGTGTAGATGTATGGGGCAGCAGCTCCAAGAATGAAGAAAATATCTGTTATCATGGCACCCCAACGCTTGATTCTGTCAACTAAACTGCGTTCATCTAATCTCAACTCGGTAGTACCAGCCCTGTTTGTGAGTGAATTTAGCATGTTCTTCACTTGAATATAGGAGTCGGCTAGCAACTCATAAATACAAACGCAAATATTGGCCTTCTTTATGAGATCTTCAAAATCCGCAGCTTCGATACTTGTGTTAATCCAATCAATCAAGTAACTCTCGCTCGCCGAAACCAAGCTCTTTACCATTACAATCATATCCTTTTGGAACAAGGAGTGGGTGATCAATGATACCCCATCACGATCATCAAATAAATGTTCAAGAATGCTCATTCTCAAGTGAGAGATATGAGGTTTACGAATATTTAATTCTTCTATGAACTCTTTTAAAGGCAAGACATCCGGGAAAGCATCGATTGAAGCAACTTTCTCCTCCTTGTCATTAAACACAGTTGAGTTAAGAATTTCAATCAAGGGAACATCTTTATCGTCATCTGAAGTGCTCAAGAAGCTTTCTGTGTGTTTAGGAGTCCAATTAGTCATACAACTAATGAAATCACCTAGGTATCCATCTACTGATACTTGTTCGTCTTTCAAAAAGATCGATAGCACATCCCCGAAACCACAATCTGTTAATTTAAGAAAAGCATTCAAAGAATCCAAAAATCTATCGTAATCGGTAAAATCCGTTCTGGAAAGAGCAGCACGCATCACAGGTTTGGACCTTCTCGAAGATCTTTGCTGCTCTGGTTTCTCGTCTCTTTCAAATGTTCCAAAGGCTTCCATCACAGCATCATTCGCCTTCTGAATTGCCTCCGCCATCGTCTCAATATTATCTGATGATTTCTGTATTGAATCCAGATTGGTCTCGTGTCCATTTTGTGAGGTGTGCTCGTTCATCTCTATGGAGTTGGGATGACTATCATTCTGATTATCCAGCTTCATCTGGTTCTGAGTTTCAGCAATTGGTTCATCATATAGGCCTGGTTCGTTGGGTTCCTCGATTGTTTTAACATTTTCCACCGCTATTTCATCAGCTTTCTTCTCATGTGTTTCTGCTGGTTGGTCTTCTGGTTGGTCTTCTGTGACGTTTACTTTGAGTTCTCCGGTGTTATTCTCCGGTTCTTCAGATCTGGTTTTATTTTCCAACGTCACTTCAACCACATCATCTTCATCAGATAATACGATTATTTCGTCTCCCGTGGGAGACTCTTCGAGACTTTCTTCGTCTGGAATAATGAACATAACTTGCTCCATCGGAATGTCTGAATAGAGATAGTTGTCTGTGGTCTTACTTTTGTACTTCACAGAACTGGAACCATTGATTGCACTTTGGATTGAGAATAAAAATGACGACCAAGTTAGCTTTCTTAGCACGATTTCCATCTTACTCGAGTTGGCATAATTTTTCTGGCTCTCTATGATCTCGGACTTTATGGGGTCCAAGAATCTAAACTTTTCACGGATTTCATCGCCATCATCGTAATCCAAGTATTTCCCTTTGAGACCCTCGAAAACTCCACTGTTGATTCGTAGTGAGAATTCATCACTGATGTTCGTCAAAAGCCGCGCTTCTCGCGCCAAGTACTTGTTTGTGTGAGGCAAGACGAATCTTGAGCTGGAAACAACAATGTCATCGTCCTCATCCTCTTTAGAGAGTTCGTATTCAATGGCAAATCTGGTCAATCTTTTGTTACCGAAGAATTGGAAAATCTCATATAGGATCTCAATCAAGCTGGAATCCCCCTCCGAATAATCCAACGCTACCACCATATCTTCGATCGAGGAATACAATTTCGTGCTGAGTGTCTCGGTATCAAACATGTGTCCATTCGTGCTCACCTCCTCAAATACGAGAACTCCTCTATTTCTGTAGGCCAAATATCGTAATGTTGAAATGGTCGGAGAGAGCGGAAATCCGTCCTTGGAGATGACTTCCAACTTAAACAAGTCGTGATATTCGCCATTGGCACCAACGAAATCCTTGTCCTTCTGCAATTTCAACGCCTTCTGGAAGATCTTGAACGCCTCTTCGATCTGTAATTCTCGGGTATGTTCTTCAGCATCTAGTGCAGCACTATCTTCGCTCAAGTTCAAAGGTCTGAAGGAAGCCTGGTTCCGTTAGTATCTCGAGCACCCGTCGCTCAATCGCTTCACTTACCATTTTCTAGCATAAACTCTCCATAACACCACCTTTTCAAGCCTGTTATCTATTTGATCTGCTACGGTATTTAACTCCTCTCCACAGTCGTGCAAGGTAAACACAGTGCGTTCTCCGGGTAAACGGGCTCTAGTTACTTCTCCTACACCCATCCAAACTATTTACATAGATTATCTAAAAGAATATATACAATGATAGTATATGAGTCATTTCATCAACCCAAACCAAAAATGGAACCTTTCAGCGACCCCAATTATAAAGCATTAACAATCGTCACAAGATATGGACACAATTAGTTGTTGTTCAATATCTTTCGTAGTAATCACCATCTCTGGAGGAT
The DNA here is from genome assembly GCA_030573195.1 of Nothofagozyma chilensis. Taxonomy (NCBI): domain Eukaryota; kingdom Fungi; phylum Ascomycota; class Pichiomycetes; order Serinales; family Cephaloascaceae; genus Nothofagozyma; species Nothofagozyma chilensis. Next base: position 474,209 of record JAJMCV010000027.1, read on the forward strand.
CTGGAGTTTCTGTTGTCACTTCTTCCCCTGTCATTTCTACCTCTGTCGTTTCTACCTCTGTCGTTTCTACCTCTGTTACCGCCGTAATTGTCGTTACCGTAACTTCTGTCGTTACCGTAACTTCTGTCATTTCCGTAACTTCTGTCATTTCCGTAACTTCTGTTGTTCCCGAAACTTCTGTCGTTGTCTCTTCTTGGTCCTCTCTTGTTTTGGTATTCTTCTGGGCTCTTTCTCTTACCGGCAAAGTCAAGTCTGACGGACTTGTCCAAGATTTCCAAGGAACCCTTCAACTCGGCAAGAGCGGATTCAGCGGCTTCAACGGTGTCAAGCTCAACATAAGCAAAACCCTTGATACGGTCCTTCAAACGGTCGAATGGGAGTCTGATTTGGTTAATAGAACCGTACTTGCTGAAAATATCTTCCAAATCTTGGGCGGTGGCCTCAAATGGCAAGTCACCGACATATATGGTTTCATTAGGCTCGCTCTTAGCAGCAGAACCACGCTTTTCAGCTAAAGTCACAGTTGGAATGGAGTCGTCGAAGTTCAAAGCACCAGTCAAGGTCTCAACGGCGAGTTTGGCTTGTTCCTCGGTCTCGAAGTCAAGGTAACCAAATCCTCTGGATCTTCCGGTGGTATGGTCGTTGATTATTCTACAACTGACAAATCCCTGTGTCTTTTCCTTGATGGCTTCCTCAAGCTCTTCAGCAGTAGTGCTTCTAATACCACCAATGAACACAGATTGGACGAATCTGGCGGAACTGAAGCTGAAAAATCTGGTTTGGTTCAAAACCAATGGGGCTCTTGGAGCGATTCTTGCTAACGATAATCTGAACATTCTTAATTATACCTTCAAAAATCAACTTGTCCCTTATAATTTATTTGCTGCTGTTTAATGTATGTTGAAAAATTAATGCGAACGGGTAAACTGGGTCACGTGTTGACTGGCTCATCGAACAATGCTATACAACGAAAGATGTGATAAACAACAAAAAAAATATAAAACCTTTGACCTATTTTCGATGTAATCTCCTTAATTTCTTTAATTTCTCCATTAATGTTTTTTAATATCCCCAATCTTTTACACTCTGTGTTGCAAAGTAGTGCTCTTACCGTACATCTCGAAGTTGCAACAGCTGCAAATAGAAGACGTAATTAATCTCAATTTGTGGAGTATTCTGAAAGATGGACTTAACGATGAGTATCAGATATCAGACGGAGTTTTCTCCTCGATTGAGTTCGGTGAATGTGTCTGTCCAGAAGCCGTCCCCGCTGTCTGAGATCGTGTCTGCCTCCATACCAAGTGGCTGTGATAGACTCTTGATACGGTTCTCGGATGACCCAGACCGTCAACATGAGCTCCTATTAAGTCATAAAGTTAGCCAAATAAACGATCTTATTCCTCATTTCAAACAAGTGAGTGGCGCATTCACCATCAAAATACCGACACAGTTGTCTGTCGAGGAAACCTTATCGTTGAAGAGATCTAACCATGGTTTCACATCCATGGAATATCGTTGGTCTAAGAAACATTTGACAAAACTTGGACTTTTTTCCTTTGATTGTAATAATTGCGGAGCCAAATTGCTACATTCCTCGGAAATCTCCAAGATAAATGACATGCCGTCGGAGAATTGGGCTGAAATGATGGACTTTTGGCATTGTCATAAGCCTAGCCAGGAAAATGAATATGGCCCAGTAAAGTCAAAATATAATCTTCAACCGGATATAAATGGGTTACTAATAGGATCTTATTATTTGATGCTCCATAACGGAATTGAAAGTACCGCATTGAATAGGGATATGCTGGAGTTGACCGTCAATTGTAGCAATTGCGAGAAAATCGTGGGCTATATAGACAGCAACACAACCTTCAAGATATTTAATTGGAATCTAAAATTGACCTCTTTGGATGTGGTTGAAACTTTCGAACCTTATAATCATGCCCATGATTCCATCTTGGATATGGTAAACTCTTCTGCTGTCAGGATCATTACCATAGAGTCTGAAGAGTCGGGAGAGCTGTTGAATCTTTGGATATTCAGTATAGGAGTTTCTGTGACATTGGAAATAGACTCTCAGAATCAAATTATGCAGAATTGCATCAAGATTCTTTATACTGACGATTCAGCTGAGGTTAACACAAGAAAGGATAAAGAAGACTTGGTTTTGCCAAATGAAGTATTCGAAGATTGTGTTCGAATTCTACAAGAAACTAATCAAGCATTGCCTGATATTGTAAGTAATATGGGTTCATGGAAGATAGGTTTTTTACCTAGTAAATAATAAATGAAATACTTTTATGACTATATTATAAACTCTCTATAATCTTCTTAATTGCCGGTGCCACTTGTTTCCGACTAGCGGCAATGTTCAACTGCTTGAATACCTTTAACTCACCAATGTCTTCCAAATGTTCAAATTGGAGTTGGTCCTTCAATTGACCTATGAGCTCTTCATCAAAATTTTGGAGCTTTTTGTCGATGTTGAGAAAGCCTATCTCACGACAAAACTGACCGTTCGAGTCGACAAAGGAGGTCATGATGATCACCATATCAAGTTCATTGTCCGCGCCATGCGCAACAGCATCAGATAAAATGTCCGAGCTTTTATTTGCTTTCAACCAATCAAAAGGGACAACAATTGAACTTATTCCGATAATTCTGGAACCATGAGTGGGTGAAGTCCAATGGAATTGCTTATAGTCCTTTCTCAAAAGATCAGAAAAACTGAGTCCATTTAGATTATTCTTTTCTTCTTTGATTTCCTCAAATCTGGCTTGGAAATTGTATGTTTGTCCAAGTATTTGTTTGTATAGCTCACCAACCTCTAAATCGGGTTTCTCGATTCTATGGGTCAAATTAGACGTATCTGAGAGTAATGGAGAGGAAATGAATTCAATGTCTTGTTTTCCAAAGGAAAAGAGATCCTTTACTCTGCCAAACCAATAATCAAAAACCAAAGTAGAGCAACTACCACATTTCTGGATGATTCTAGGTTCACTATTCAAATACAACCCTTCATCTTCGTGATGATCGATTATACCCACAATTTTAGATCTTGACGAGTTTTGTTCAATGAAGGAGGAAACAGCACCTTGTGGAGCATTATGATCCACCAACACAAATTCCACATCCTCTACAGATCTGGCTAAAGTGTTCAAGTCCTCAATGAAGAACAAATTGTCTTCTGAAATGGATTGTCCCTTCAACACAAATTCGATATCCTTCCTCAATTTCAAGTCCTTTTTGGAAATATTGATCAAGGGGATCAAGGGAAATAGCGTTCCATTCTTGTCGTGTTCATATTTGTAATAATAAAAGGCATGGGCAATAGAACAGACGACAGAATCAAGATCAGCAGATTGATTCCCAGTGACAAACCTCAATTTGGCTGGTTTGAGGGAAGAAACATTACCGACGAGCGATTTCAAGCTGACGAGAAATGTCTTGATTGTTTCTCCGTTGGGCATTGATTTTCTGGTTTTTTATTGAAAAGTGAAAGTTGATCTGGGTGAGTTAAACTTTTGCAGCCGAATTTTCTTTATCTATCGAACCGAGAAATTGGCAGTGTTGCTAATTGCGATTGGCGGCTTGACAAAAGCACCCAACTGCAGATAAGAGTGCCATCGGGGTGCGAATACGAGAATTAGTTCCATATTACATTGATGCTGTGACAGATAATCAAATAATTACGAGGGTGAGTTGGTAATCTCGGATCGAAAGGGTGACGCATTCCGCGTGTGGAATCCACCTTCCTAATTCGGAAGTCCTGTATAGGGTTCAGGTTCTGTCGAAACTATAAATGGGACGGTATCTGCCTTACTTTCCAGCAGAACCGCTTGGCCCATAAACGCAATATAATCATGGGTGTTGCTAGCAGAAAATCAATTCAATGGCTACCAGATGAAGCAGGTGAGAAGACCGACACCGTGATCTTATCGTCCAAGAAGGGACATTTCATTGACGTCAGACCCATCATCGAGCCCGTCGAAAAGAACAAGGCGTTTCCGTTCGAAATGGCCGCAACTGGCCATAGTGAGGTTTTGGCTGAAAACGACATTCTATTCCACCAGGACTTCAGCTCAATTGCGGTTTTTGATGCAATTCACGCCCAAAAGAACAATCTTCCACCACCTCCTCCTTCCCTTCCAGACAGAGGGCTCTTCACAAAGTTACCGGATAATGCCAGAAGAGAGACCGGTGCCATGATTAACCCGGACACGGGAAAAGTCCAGGATTATGTCGAATATTGGGCTGATCTCAATCCATTGGAGGCTACTCCAACCGATAGAAAGATCTTGTTGGAGGCTGATACAAATAACCACTTTGCAACTTATGTGTTGGAGATCAAGGATTCCGCCAAATACAGCGGTAAATTGATTAGAATCGGAAATTGGTTAGAGAGTGTTGTTTACGACAAGGAAGATCTCGAAAGTCCCTTCACCGTCTACAGAACCTGGTTCAATGGTGAGAAATGGGAGGATCTCATTACGTGGGGAAAGTTGACTCTTCCAACCGGTTTTGAGGGAGTCGAAGGTGATTCGTATGAGTTTGGAGGGATCGTCTGGGAATGTATCGAGAGTTATTAATTTATCAATTGAATTTATTAAATATTTTTGTAGCTCAACTCTGGGGATCGCCGATAATGTCACATGATCGAGTAGATAAGGGCAAACATGTTACGCTCTGGGTTGGGGACGACGGAATCGTCACGTGGTTCGATAGTGTTGTTAACGTTGTTGCTCATGTTATTCTAGATCGCTACGAAGTTCTAACTTAAAGGTTCTTTA
>JAJMCV010000029.1:0-23036 GCA_030573195.1 Nothofagozyma chilensis
GGTAAAGCAGATAAAGCAGATAAAGCAGATAAAGTAGGTAAAGTAGGTAAAGCAGATAAAGCAGATAAAGCAGATAAAGTAGGTAAAGTAGGTAAAGCAGATAAAGCAGATAAAATACTACAACTATAGCGCAATTAAATCTCCATTTCTATTTCTCGGGAAAAATAATCTCTCATCCTTCACATTCATTTATTCTAATTCATTTTCCGTTCCAACACTTGTTATTGTTTCTTGACAGCATCTCCATGTTCTGAAGGAATAGTAGTTGAAGTTCTACGTTCAAGAGAATCCATTTGGCTGAGTTGGAGAATAATTGGAATGGAAAATAATTGGAATGGTGATAATTTTGAAGCTCCACGATTCAAGAGAATGCAATTGGTTGAGATGGAGAAATAATGTGAGTAATACTGATCATGTTTTGCAAAGTATACAAGCAATAAAGTAATAGTTGAATTGTTCTAACTAGTATAATTTACTCGATTCTAGACATTTATACAATTATCCGTTAATATAGACTTTTATATTGAAGATTATATGTTTCATTTTTGATTTCAATTTTCTTGTTCTAGATATTTCTTTTCGTTGCATCTTTAGGAATTTATCATTCTAAACACCTTTGTGAACATATATAAATGAATATCTCTTTATCGTGCCATAAACTCATTCTGGTCTTCTCTTCTTCTCTTCTCTTCTTCTCCTCTTCTCTTCTTCTCTCCTTCTCTGATTCAGATCCTTCAATTGCTCCCTTTTCTCTACAAAAAACACATTACTCGTCTATTCTCATTAAATAAATCAGCTCGTACTAGCTCATACCAGCTCATACCAGTTCGTATCAGTTCGTATCAGTTCGTATCAGTTCGTATCAGCTCATACCAGCTCATATCAGTCAATACAACCCCATACAACCCCATACAGCCCCATACCATCACCCCATATATCCATTGGACGATAACCAAACCTGGACATCCTCCGAGTCTCTACTGACCCAAGCATGGTTAGTTTTCACCTCGTCCAACACTTGTTTCAACGATCTATCGAACCCATGGACGTTCTTGTCCTTGAAAAAGCTCTCGATCTCGTTGTAAACCTCCACAGAATTGAAGTTCATGAGTGTTTGCTTGATGAATCTGTCCAAAATCACCATATTAGTGGACATCATCTGGTGGAAAATGGCGTAATTCTTCTGGAAAAAGCTCCATAAAACGTCTCTTGAAGCGGAGTTTCTCGACAAGGAAATACCCAAGAAATGCGAGTCCATGATGGGAACCACGGTGTTATTGGTCAATAACTCGACCACGGTGGAAACGTATTTCTGGTCCTTGATATGGCCCAACGCGGCCAATGTGATTTCTCTTCCGTCTAGAGACTTGGAGTTGACACATTCGTTGATGAGGTAATTGTAAGTTTCCTCCGGAAGATCGCTGGAATTGGCCACAAGGGACGACAATACAAACTTCTTTAACGAGGGATGGATTGGAACGGACTCTTTCACCAATTTAGCGAACAAGGACTCGGCAAGAGCAACCACCTCGGGAACACCCAATAAGCCTGCTCTGAACAAGATCTCGGCCCGTAAGGAGTTCTTCAAGTAATCTTCAGTGTTGACCTGATCCAAGTTGTTGACCAATTCGACGGCCTTTTTCGAATACAAGGCTCTACCAAAGACTCGCAAGGCCTCTTGGGTCTCGTGGGGTTGGTCGTACCAAGCAATGGACAATTGGGAGAGACGTTTTCCCAATTCCAACCAAACCACGTAATCGTCGGTGTTTTTCAACGAATAGAGCAACTCCAACAACGTGGAGGTCTTCCCGTCGCCCGAGATGGACGTTGAAGAGGTGTCGGCAATCAACCCGACCTTGTCCTTGGAGCTCAATTTGGACACATCTTTGATGATTTCCTTCATGATGGATGTCGAGTACAACACACGATAGACGCCCTTGGTGTCCTTGTTCAACTTGAAGAAACCGGTATGGTCCAATTGGATCTCGGCGGTCTTCGAGTTCAACGCTTCTACGGAGACTTGGTCGTCGAGCTCGGAGCCAGTGGACACATTCAAGGGGATCCACCAGACGGTCTCGTCTTCCTCCGGCTTGATGTCGCCGCTGTTGAGGAACCGTTGCTGCGATAAAACGAGCTTGTCGTCCTTCTTGTCGACCTTGATGATGGGGAATCCGATTTTGGTGATCCAAGAATTCATGATCTCGCCGATATTCAAATGGGAGACCTCGGAGATGGCGTCCCACAAGTCCTTGGTGGTGGCGTTATTGAACTTGAACTTCTCCAAATAAAGAGCCACCCCCTTCAAGAACACGTCCTCGCCGATGGATTGCGACAACATGAGAATTGTCGAGGCCCCCTTCAAGTACGAGATGGCGTCGAACACCTGGTCGATGTCCAAGGCGCTGTAAACGGGCACCTCGATGGGATGGGAGCCCCGCAACCCGTCCAAGTTCAAGGCATTCTGGAGCGAATCGGAAACAAAGGTGGCCCAGATGTCCCATTCGGGATAGAGATAATTGACGGCGTTGAAGCCGACCCAAGTGGCAAAGCCCTCGTTCAACCACAATTCGTTCCACCAATCCATGGTGACGAGGTTTCCGAACCATTGATGGGCCAATTCGTGGGCAACCACATAGGCAACACGTTGTTTGTAGGACGGATCCGAGGTGGACTCGTCGAACAACAAGGCCGTTGATCTGTATGTGATCAAGCCCCAATTCTCCATGGCCCCGTGCGAGAACTCGTGCACAGCCAACAAGTCCACCTTTGGCAAGGCATATGGGATCTGGAAGATGGTGGAGAAATAGTCGAGCACCTTGGTGGCCACCCCGAGCGCAAATTGGCCCTGTTGTTTCAACCCGAGAGTGGTGTACAACCTGAGCTCCACCTTCTTTCCGTCGTACAACTTCTCCGTGAAGGCGTTGATGTACTCGAATTCGCCACAGCCCCAGGCCAAGAGATACGTGGACATGATGGGGGTTGTCTCGAACCTGGTGACCACGACGTTCTGTTGCTCCGTCTCCGAGTGGATGGGCATGTTGGACAACGAGGTCCATCCCACGGGCGACTCCAAGGTCAAGTCGAAGGTGGCCTTCAAGTTGGGCTCATCGAGACACGGAAACGCCCTTCTGGCGTCGGTGGCCTCGAATTGGGTCGTCAACATCACCTTGTCCTCGTTGGAGTCCTTGTATCTGGATCTGTAGAAGCCCGCCATGTTGGTCTGGATGATCGCGTGGTATGCGATGGTCACCACCACTTGCGAGTCCTGCGGCAATTGGGAATTGAGCCTCAAGACGAAATATTCCTTCTCCTGGTTGTTGATCGTTTCCACCACGGAGTGGGTCTGGACGGTCTGGCCCACCACCTCCACCTTGTAGCTGGTCTCGTCGATGGTCAAGTCCCGGTAATTCAAATGCAACTCGTCTGTTGGCTCGTTCACCTTGAGGAGAATGGCCACTTGGCCCTGGAATTTATTTTCAACGGTGTCGATGCCGTGGATTCTCAACTTATAATTGACAGGCTTCAAAGTTCTGGGCAAGGCCTCATGATGGGCCGAGCTGTGCACAAGAGCTCCGGAACACATTTTATAAGGGAGCAGGGTATTTTCTGAGATTGTTAGTTAATTCTTGGGGGTTGCAAATTTCAGGGTTTTTCTTATATATGTCCATGTGTGTTGATGCGAGATGGAGCCGTTGATATGTGCGGAAGTGGTGTTGTGGTGGGAGGGTGTGGCTGGTGGGGGAGGTGGTGGTGGAGGTGGTGGTGAGGTGATGGTGAGGTGGTGGCGGTGGGAAGAGGTGGTAGTTCTGTCGCCGGGTGCTGGTGCTGTCGTGAGGTGGTGGTACGGTCGGTGTAGTGATCTGGGGATATATTAGAAAATTTGGGATCAGTGTGGCCGGTTTAATTATCATGATATTTTGGACGTCTGAAGTGTGGCGTTCTTTGGTGTGCCACGGCACATCAGAAAACCACCACAACACCAGATATACCGAAACCCCGTCGATAGCCGAGATGGTTGCAAAATATAAAATGTGGATTTATCGATACAAATATCAAGGTTTGCTTCTCAATTCATCCCCATTCTCCTACACCACCATATACACTTCATACATCACCACACACCTCCTCACCACACCTCCTACATCACTACACACCTCCTCACCACACACCTACACCCATGAAACCAAAACTCAGAACCTTTATACAAAATCTAAGCAATCCAATACCAAACCTTTTCTACAACATTCTTTGGAATTCTCTCGGGATAACTAGCCTCTTCAGCTTCAACCATATCCAACCCCGTCACCACATCGATCTCATCAATAGGAATAAGCCATCTGAACCGCTCTTTCTTGATTAAAACAACATAAGCCTTATGAGCAGCATAGATCACAAGGAAAATAGGCAACGTCACATACGCAGCAACGAAGTCGGCCCCATCAAACGCAAAAAACACAGCATAACCGTTGACCAACGTGATGATGGAAATGAACACAATCACAAACCAAGTGGTGTATGGTTGCCACGGGGTTCTGAAGGGAACTCTCGAGTCCAACCCGTTGAAACTCACGGCTCTTCTCCATCTGAGATGGGCTGCGGAAACAAAAATCCACGCAATGAAGCCCGAGATGGTGCAAATGTTGGACAACCAAGTGAACACGTTTGCGGAGGAGGAAGACACGTTCAAATAGGCCAACAAGCCAAGGAGCGAGGTGGCACCGACGGAATAATAGGGTGTTCCCCATCTGTTGACCTTGGAAAAGAACTTTGGAGCCATGTTATCTACAGACATGGCATACAAGGCACGGGAGCCAGCATACAAGAAGGAGTTACCAGAAGACCAGGCGGACGTCAAGATGACGGCATTGACGATGTGGTTCAACACCTTGATGCCAGCATTTTGAATACCAATGACGAATGGCGAGGCAGAAGCATTGGAACTACCACTCAATAAATGCTCATTACTGGAAGAAACAACAACGCCAATGATCAAGGACCCGATAATGTAGAAGAAGGCCAATCTGTAGATGAATCTCTTCGAGGCCTTGGCAATGTTATGACGTGGTCTTTGACATTCACCGCCCGCGGTGACAATAAGCTCTGGCGAGAGAATGAACGAATAGCCCGATCTGATGATGGCAGTGACAACCGCAAGAAATTTACCGGTGTTTCCCGTAACCAAATGCTGTTTGAAGGCCATGTCATTTTTCCAATAATGGAAGCCCAAGATCCCGTGTTGGGCTGGAGCACCGCCAAAAAAGATGACAACCCCCACAATGATCAAGCCAACGAGACAGATAATCTTCAACGAGGCGAACCAAAACTCAGACTCACCGTAGAATTTCACGGCGACGAAGTTCAACGCAATCACAACCACAAGAAAAATCGTGATCCAAACAGCGGTGGAAACCCCCGTATCCCAATATTCAATCACCAAGGCAGCAGCAGTGATCTCGCTCCCCACCAACATGGAGAAGGAGTACCAATAATTCCAGCCGGCAGCGAAGCCCAACGATTTGTCCAAATAATTGCCGATGAAGTTCTGGGCCCCATTCCCGGGGATGGGCAAATAGCAGGTCATCTCCGCCAACGAGTTCATCACGGACCAGATGACAAACGACATGATCATATAGGAGATCAAGACGGCCGCGGGGCCACATTGGGCCAAAGCAGCTCCAGAGCCAACGAAAAGTCCAGTACCAATACAGCCACCAAGCGCGATGAGTTGCAAATGTCTGGACTTCAAGCCTCTGTGGATCTTCGAGTCCTTCTGTTGTTCGGCGTCGATGGCCAAGTCAAACAAGGAGCCCGCTACACTTCTTTGGGGCGAGATGGGGCCCGAAGAGCTGGCATTGTACGATTCTTTGACTTCGTTTTGGCCCATGTTGTGTTGATGAGAGAGAACAGAAAAGGGCCCGGAAAGTGCATATGTGGGACTTATATATCTCGATTGGCAAACCTTAATCGAAACCTTACAGTGCATAGATAAGAGCCAATGGGTCCACCACTGTTTTCTGCGGCAGAGGAACAATGGGCTTTGTAGAGCGACATGTTGCTCTTGATGCAGTTGGTGAAATGCCGTTTGGCTGCAACTGGAACAGAATGCGGGCATCGATAGGGCCATCAGGGAGTCACGGCTACGACATTGATGGCCTGGACGGGTTGGGGCAGGGGGGCGTTTCCAGATTTGAATTTGGCCCATTTCTGGTGTGTTTCGAGGGCCAGATTATTAGTTGTGGTCCTTTCAGCTTGAACACGAGGCGCCTCATATCCGCCAGCACGGAAGTTCCAGAAATGTCCCGATCAACTGACAGCGTTGTCTGGGAGTCGCGACGGTTGGTGGTGGTTTGGGAGGGAAAGGAAGTAACTGTGGTGGACATGACGGACGGGATTTGGAGTTTCCATATCAGTGGCCATGACGCGAGTATTGTGCAATGTCTGGTGTGGGCAGAAACGGCGTAGGTTCGGCTGTGGTGAAGGTGCTGTCATCTCCACGATAAGGGCCCTGGTTCAGTTGTATATAATAAGCGAGAGGTGTAGATAAACCAGAGATGTGTCAAAGTCTGCACTAGAATAGAGTCAACAAATGCAAATATTATTGACATTTGTTATTTAATTGTGTCTGGGTTTAAACAGTATTGGCAAAAAGTCTGTAAAGTCTGTAAAGTCTGTAATTAATTTTGTCAACATTTAATAAACACCGTTACAGTTTCAGTCACCATGAAGCGAGAAAGGATACACAACCGAGAGGTTTCCGCGATCCCTCGTCCCTTCATCCTTCTAATGTCATCAATAACTCCCTCGTCATGCGACCCTCCAGTCCCTGCTTCTAAATACGACATCTGGCCCCATGACACAAATTAATACTACAACACACGGCACTTTCACCCATAATGTGTAAGGAGCCATTCCCCTCATGCCCCACAAACCATATTACAGAAGACGCCGGACACTTGGGACACCATGAGTCCAAGTCCAGCCGTCAATAGCCAGAAATCACACACAGAATTGATCACCGTCGCGTTGTGCCTCATGAAATGTCGTGGAGACGTTCATGATGATGAGGTTATCGTCCGCGGTCCTTTGACGCCGTGCAACGATTACATCTCTGCACCAATTTACTCTCTGCGCCAATTTACTCTCCACACCAATTTACTCTCCACACAAACTTACCAGATCGCATCTCTAGAAGATCCATTTGTGATGGAACACAACTGTCGCGACAGGCCACACACATTCCAGGAAAGATTTTTCCGACCCCATCAACTTCATCTCCAAGTCCCTACCAATGAACACCCAAACAACATATTCCCCAATTAGGAAGTCTGTCTGACAGGTCGTCCCCCCACCTCTCACAAATTACCAGCTTCTAATTTGTTGAAAATTGTCACTATGAACAAGTCGTTACCGTCGCCAACAGCTCCAATTAAACACAAAATGTTGTCCAGATCGTTCAGATTCGCAAAGTCCGGCATAAGAGGCTTCTCCTCTTCGGCCCTTTTAAATAAGGGTGTCTATTTCGACGTGACCATCAACGACCGCTTCTTCGGCCGTCTTGAGATGGATCTTTACGACGAAATAGCCCCAAAGACGTGCGAGAACTTCCGTGCCTTGTGCACCGGCGAAAAGGGCTTTGGCTACAAGGGAACTAACTTCTTCCAGTCGTTCGAGAGATTCGGTGCTGTCGGCGGCGACGTGGTCCACAACGACGGTAGCTCTGGTAAATCCATCTATGGCGAGACGTTTGCAGACGAGACATTTGCTAGGAAACACTCCACCCCGGGCTTGTTGACCATGAAAAACGTCGGCCCGGACACCAATAACTCGCAATTCATCATCACCTACCTCCCTACCCCTTGGTTGGACGGAAAGAACGTGTGTTTCGGCGAGATCACCAAGGGCTTCGAGGAGGTGGTCGAAAGAATGGAATTGAACGGGAAATTCAGCGGTGTTCCAGACTTTGAGATGAAGATCGTTGATTGCGGTGAACTTGATTAAATGACAAAATTAATGTTTAGTTTATTTATTTTTTTGCATATCCATGAACGGGCTCTTCGAGATAATTATGGTGTTATTAGAATGTATATTAGGATTTGAACCCGTAGCATGCGTGCAAAGGAAGCGGCGTAATCTAGTTTACAGGCTCTGAACTACAACAAACCAACCCGGCGTGTTCTAGTTTATTGGCTGCGAATTATAATAAGCCGGCTTCTCTGAAAGTTTCCTTCAACTTTCCGTCTCTTTCCAACTCTTTCAAGGTTTCCTCGGTGCCAAATCTCTCGCCGTTGAAGAAAATGGTAGGAACCCATTTTCTGCCTGCAATCTGGACAAAGGCCTTCTCCAACTCGCTGGCCTCCTTTTGCTCCATCTTGTCCAATTCGATGACGTGCACCTTGTCCTCGACGTTGTACTTCTTCCAGACAGCGTAAGTGTAGTGACAATCCGGACACCATGACTTGGACAACATGAGGTATTTATTTTCAGAGATCAATTTCTCTGCTTTCTTCAAGTACACTTGGGAGGTCATGTTGGCGACTTTTTGTTGTTCTTGTCTTAGGATGTATAAGATGATAGCAAACCCGAAAAATACAGCGATCCAGGTGTTTAAGGGCATTTTTATGAAACGAAGGAGCAGGTTTCGTTGTGTTTGTCAGATTTTTAATGAGATGGGCCGCAAAGGTACGGCTTCAACAAAGCATGCAGTTGCGTGAGCGGTACAGGACCAGGGAGATGGTGTAGAAATAGTAGATGGAAATAGTAGATGGAAATAGGAGTGTGGAAATAGTAGATGGAAATAGGAGTGTAGAAATAGTAGATGACAGTAGATGACTATTGTAGTGTTGCACATGATGAGATGTGATCGGCTCAAACATGTTCCATACTTACACAGTTTCTTCTCATGAAATATAAATTAAATATATATAATTCTAGTCTAAAGAGCAGCTAAAACAGCATCGTAACCGGAAACAGTGACTTCTTGACCTGGCTCCTTTTCTAAGTAGGTGACCACACCATTGTCGACAATGGCAGCATATCTGGCGGTTCTAACACCAAATCCGATAGCCGACAAATCGAGGTCCAAGCCAAGCGACTTGGACAAAGCGGCCAATGGGTCGGAGGCAAAGATCACGAAATTGTCCTTGTTACCCAAGGCCTTACCCCAGGCCGCTTGGACAAAGGCGTCGTTGGCAGCGAGAATGACCACCTGGTCCACACCCTTGGCCTTCAAGGCTTCCTTGTTGGCAATGTATGGAGGAATGTGGTTAGCAGTGCAGGTTGGGGTGAAGGCACCTGGAACCGCGACGAACACAACCTTCTGACCTTCCAATTTCTTGGACAAGTCGAACACGGTTGGGATGGAGCAGGCCAAAACAGAGTCGTTCTCGACGGCATACGGAACATATGGCAATTTGAATTCGGTTGGGAAGGTTTGGGCGGACATTATGTTATGTTATTTAACGATGTTGCAAGAAAGACCGCTGGAATCGGGGGATTTTGCGCTCTTATATAGATTCGTCAGTCGCTTCTCGCAACAGTTCTAGATGGGCTTTTCCCCCATGCTTACATATTGCTGGGGTGGATGTTGCACGAGGCTCCACATCATCGTCTGCCGGAGTGCTGACAAAGTTAGCCGAGGACGTGGAACTCGCTGTCGAAGGGCTAAGCCCTCCATTATCAGATCGGACATACACTCACAAGCAACAACCGGAACGCCATCTAATTGCCGCAACGCCAACTGATGGTCTCGAGGACGGCTTCCCATCGTCGGCGAGATGACCCGGTCGGTGCTGATGGCTGCAAATTGGATCTGGCTGGAACCGTTACTAATGTGTCTGACATCTCGCGCTAGTCTATAGTGCGGATAATGACATCACTTGCAAATCTACAGCGCGGAAAATGACATCACTTGCAAAATGTGGTGCAATAGGTGTGTTGGGCTCTCCCGACCGTGGTTATGTGTCTTGGGATCTGTCTAGATGTACATCATTATTAAGCTGGCGGAGTGTCGCAGTAGCGAGATGGTGCAATTGATCAGCTCTTGGGACGAATAACCTCGGATGTTTTCTGGCTAGACAGGGCGTTTCGGCTGTTTATTGTTTCAAGTAGTAATGCATTTTTTATATATCTATTGGACATTGGATATTCGGCCTGTGTTGGATTATTCAATTATCTTCTGATGATTATGATGATTATGATAATCAGCTATTGATAATCATCTATTCATAACATGCTCTATTAAAAATTTCCCACAAAACCCTAAACTAGCTCTCTCCAGCTATCTCCTCCTGCCATCTCCTCAGCTCTCTCTCGTATTCTCCTCAGCTATCTCCCGTATTATCCAGCTATATCCCTCGTATTCTCCCTCGTATTCTCCCTCGTATCCATTATCTCGTAATCAACACCTCACGTGACCCTCTCATTTTTCTGCTTTTTCCTTATCAGAGAAATCAGAAAGTTGAACAGACAACCGCCAAGTTAATAGCAATAATTTTCGGTTCGTACATAGTAATAACATGAAATGAGTCTTCTATCTCAGCATAATTTATCTCCCAAAGAGCGGTGGTTTCTCGGCCTTCTCAATCTTCTTGTGGTGATTGTGTTATGGGTATTGTCGTCGTTTCTTGTCAACGACATTTTCGAGAAAAACCTCTATAGAAAGCCGTTCATGATCACCTATGTCAACACCGGCTCGTTCATTTTCTATTTGTTGCCGTTTTTGGTCAAACACCGGTTCAATTACTCTTCGTTCGTCAACGAATACACGAAAAAAGAGCCTACAAGCATCGGAAACAGCTATGGGTCGCAGGAATCGCTCCATATCGAGGACAGCAACGAGGAGTCCATCCACGCAAAGAACCTCATCTCCTTGAAGGAGACCGTCAAATTGAGCGCCCAGTTCTGTATCATCTGGTATGTGGCCAATTTGACGACAAATGCCTCGTTATCGTACACCTCTGTGGCTTCTCAGACGATTCTCTCGTCCACTTCGTCGTTTTTCACGCTTTTTTTGGGCTATTTGGTGGCAATTGAGAAAATCAACTCCAAAAAGGTGGTCGCCTTGCTCATGTCCTTGGTCGGGGTGGCTCTAATCACAGATACAGACACATCCACCTCGGACCCAAGTAGTAGCATAGTCATTTTCTTTGGAAATCTCTTGGCCCTAACGGGTGCCTTGTTCTACGGAGTGTACACGATTCTCCTCAAGCTCCGGGTGAAAGACGAGTCCAATTTGAATATGAAGATTTTTTTCGGTTTTGTTGGCTTTTTTAATATTGTGTTGATCTGGCCCTCGTTGTTGATTTTCCATTTCACAGGCGTTGAGCGGTTGGAAATGCCTTCTTCCGGCTATGTGTGGAAGGTTCTTCTAATCAATTGTTCGTTGACCTTCATATCCGATTTCTGCTGGGCAAAGGCTATGTTGTTGACGTCTCCGTTGACAGTCACCGTGGGGTTGTCATTCACCATCCCATTTGCCATGTTGGGCGATTATTTGTTCAAGGAATCGCCCATGAATTGGATATACATCTTGGGGGCCATTATAGTGAGCGGCTCGTTTTTGGTGATAAATAACGACGAAGAGGCTGATTTATTGGAGGAAGACGAAGAGAGATTAGAATAGATGGGAGAGGGTTAGGTTTCATAAAATATTTATAGGCAGCATAGAGGTGGTGATAGCGTGTATATTAGAGAATTGATGGTGATTACGTCTTGTCAGAACACTCGTTTAGATAATTATATCCTTATTAGATGATTTTTGCTGGTTTCTGTAGAGGTGGTATGGAGTATTTATTTCTAATATGCTTTTTAAGACAATTAAGAAGATATATGATTATACTACTAATATAATCCTATATATACTGTTGCCGACTGTTATATCTCAACCATCCATCCGATCAATTGCAAGTCTTCTATTTCTTAAGATGAATTGTGATCAATGTTCAATAGAACCTCCATGTTGTAATCATCGGATACTCGTCATAACGATGGTATCAATCTTGCTGTTTATATGTTCCTCTTATTTTGCAAGTCAACAAAATCCCGGGAGGATGTGTATTCGCTTGTATGTGTCCTTCTATCATTGCCGCCTTCTTCTTGGATAGCAGATAAAAGAAACACCATGATCATAGACTCGATACTCCAAAGCGTATGTATGTTAACAGTCACGCTTCTTTTACTCCAGAGGAGCATCTAATCGTTATATGGGATCTGTTGAATTCTTCTTCTTATTTAGCTTTATATTTCGATAACAATGAATTGGTGTCCTTGGGTTTATGTCCCGAAATTGTGCCCTTTCATTAAGATCCAAAGGTACGGCAAATTGGATTTGGAACCTTGTCATTGCAATTATCACTCCTGTCAAGATTAACAGTGTTGGAAGACATATATTGTCTTTCTGTCACAAATGGTGTTTCTGCCTTCCTGGTTTATTTCTTCTGTCCAGAAACAAACATGAAGCGTTGGAAGAAACCAACGAAATGTTTATTATGAGGAACATAAAATTGCCAATTGATCTGGAGAAGCCTCAAGAAGTGTCTTATTCAGAATATAGACATGCAAGTAAAGATATTTGGTTGTGAGATTGTCATTAATTTACGTTTCATTCGAATCTTTTTCTTCGAATTATGATTATTGTAGAGCTATAATTCCCTTAATTACTCAAATCATCTCATCATTTATTTCGTTATTAGACATAATTTTACTTCGTTAATTTCTTTGGCTCTTCCAATAATCAATAAGATCCCTAACTCTATATTGCATCTCCCATCCCGTTGTTTCTTGCATTGTGTTCAATAGAGTTATCACCACATCGTGTTCTTCCTTGCTGCTCAATAACCTCCCTGCTATCCAAAGGGGTTGGATTGCGTTGTTCCAACAACCACTATATCGGTTAGCTTTGAACCTTGTATAACTCGAGTTACTTACTGATGGTCATTATATAAACTGATGGCGCAAATTTGCTTGGCATGCCATATGGAAGATCCCTATCATTAGTACAATTACAAGCAATTCGTACACTCTACTCACCCCTTTGCTAAAGTCGATCTTGTGGAACCTTGGTTTGTTGTCTATCATCAAGATAACCGCCATGTGATATAATTGGTTGGCTGAAATCGCTGGTCCATTTAGATAAAGAACACGGGGAAATGGTTCATCTTCGTACAGTAGCACGGGAACGAGCTGGAAGGGTCTGTTCTGATGCCATGACATTAGTTCATCCCATATCGTTTTCCATTCGTTGTTGAAACTTGGGATATCAATTGCGATGAGATTCATTACCCGTGCACATATATAGACAATATAATTCGCATACATGTCTGCATTGTTGTGTCCTATAAATAATTCGCCCGCCTTGTATATTGAAGTGTCTTTGGGGAGCCAATCTTTGCAACGGATGATGGTTGATTCCTCTCCAATGACAGCGGCATCCACATCCATACGGGCATAACACCAGAAAAGCGCTCTTTCTAGACCATTACTGAAACCGTGGATATTTGCTGCTTTGAATAGAGCTGCACAGCCCTCGAGATGATGTCGCCATTTCTTGGGCGATGAAGACATCATCTCGAAAACACACAATATAACACATGCGGTGATGATGGTTTGGCTGATCAATTCGTTCACCGTGGGAATAAGATGTTTCAAGCATTCCTGATACAATGTGATTGTCGTTTCTGGCGGATAATCCTTTTGGGTAGTTTCCATCTGACGAGAAGAAATGGTGTAAATGGCATATAATAGCGATTTATCCTTTCCCGCCAATTCGGGAACCTTTCTTCCAAATTGCTCAGAAATGTCGAACATGTCCAACCAAGGTGCAACTTCGTATAGATAATTTTTGAATAACTTGATTTCTTGGTCCTTTGTTAGCTCGAGCGGCTCGGATATTCGCTCTTTCAATAGAATATTATTATTAGTTCTCGAATCTAGTTGTTTTGGATCTTCCAAGGTTTCATTTCTGTTGAGATCAGAAACACTCGTCAAATCTGAAGAATAATTTAAATACGATGGCGAGGATGGGTTCAAAAGAAACCCAAACCTAGACGATTTTCCATAGCCTTCCGTTGTCTCCAACGTAGAAATGGCATTCGAAAACATATAACTTCTTAGGGTGTCGTGCAATTCGTTGTAATCGAGTATGATATCGTCGGTGAAATTTGGAGTTAATGGTTGTTGGTCAGAATTCTGAATTGAATTCGAAGAGAACATATTATGCGGAATTGTTTGTTTATCATTGACTGTTTCAACATCACGAATAGTCTGGAAAATCTCTTCTGGAATGGATATAGATTTTTCGACCAACATTCCACCGTGGCAGATATTGCCAGTTTTATTCAGACGATCTGTTGAAGATGGCAATTGTGGTTGATATTCATTAAAAATATTTGTCGCATTGAAATCTGCGCCGGGCGAAACAAACGTCGAGGGATCCAATTGAATTGGAGGTATCCACGAGAAAGAATTGGGCGTCGAGGTGCTCAGTAGCGCTCCTTCCAGCGAATTCTCGGGACTACTGAGTTTCCGCGATTGTTGGTAACATTCGATTAGATTACTTGAATATTGCGATAATGAGGGAGCTATTTCGTCCGAAACCGTCCTTTCTCTGTTTCTGAATTTCTCGGACTTTTGGGTGTAAACCAGCTTTTTAGTGAAATTCCCTGAGTTTAATGGCCATTGACAATTATCTCTTTTCTTGTCGCAAGAGGTGCAAATTGGCCGTTTTTCGTCGCATTTCTTGTGTCTTTTTCTACAAGTCAAACATCCCGTTTTGACTCTTTTTTTCGCCATTTCCGCCCTGAATTGGTCCCTCATGTTATCCGAGAGTTTATTTAATACTCGTTAATTAACTCTGGGGATTGACAAGACGCACCTTCACGTAATGAGTAGTCTAATGCCAGATGTTGATGTGGGGTGATGCTAGTTTCTTTTCCTTGCAGCAGTTATGAGAAGTATTGAAAGAAATAGAACTATGAAAATGGTGCGGATGATGACAGATGCTATCTCTTCATTCGTACGGTCGAATAATTTCACCAGAAAAGTGGAGAAATGCCGAATGTTGTAGAAAATGGAAAAGAATTAGCCGCAAAAAATCATCCCAATGAGGAAATATTTGGCGCATTCTGAGATTGTATGTGATCTCCGCATTTACAAGAATTCAGATATCATGAGAAATGGATTGTGAGCTGATTGTACTATTCTTTCTCCAACCCTCGTCATTTGTATAGAATTACATAAAAATGTTTCTTCTACTTTACGAGACAATCTGAGAATTAAGATGCATCTACACCATCTAGGAGATCATAATTTATATGTATCATATCTACTTTCCTACATATCTATATATATAGGAAAGTATAATTTATACGCACAATATCTAATTCAAATCTTGGAACTCGTGAATAATAATTGGATCCTTCTTGTAAACCTCCAAATATCTCTCGATCTTCTCAACAATAACCGTAGCTTCGTAGCCAAAATACTTATATGCCACATCTCCTGGAAGCGACTTTCCAAAAGTTTTCATATTGATACCAGCTGTGGCATATCTTTCCCATCCATTTGGAGCATAGGCCTCGACTACAATTGTCGGGATTTCTCCTCTTCTCAAAATGGAACGCTTGTATTCCAAAGGTTGCTGGTCAAATAATCTCTGACAAGGGAAAGAAATCACTCTGGTTCTGATTCCCTTGGAATTCAACATCTCGGCAGCATCCACGGCAAAATGAAGCTCAGACCCAACACCAATGATGTTCAAAATCGCATCAATTTGCTCTCTGAAGACATAAGCTCCCTTCTTGACTAAATCACGTCTGGAATTTTGAGGGAATTGCGGTAAATTTTGTCTTGATAGCGAAAGAATTGTGCTGATTCCTTTGGCCTTGATTGCAATCTCCCAAGAACCGGCTGTTTCTTCTGAATCACAAGGTCGGATATAATATAAGTTTGGCATTGATCTATACAAGGCAGCCAAGGCAATAGGCTGATGAGTGGGACCATCTTCTCCCGTACCAATTGAGTCATGAGTTGCAACATGGATTACTTGCAATTCATTCAATGCACCATATCTGACAGCAGGGGCAGCATAGAGATAAAACATGAAAAACGTAGAGGTCACTGGAATGAAGGTTCCCTTGTTAAAAGCGGCTATACCATTGGAAATGCCCGCCATTGCATGTTCTCTCACCCCATAATGGATATATCTTCCTTGATAATTACCATTGATCCCACATGTGGTTTTGATTCTCGGGTTCTGGAAGTCAACCTTTCCTGGCCAATCCATATTAACGGAAGGAGTTAAATCTGCCGTTCCCACAATGAAATTGTTGACCTCCTTAGCAATCGGATTGAAAGCCAAGCCACTGGATTTCCTTGAAGAGGTGGCTGAATCTGGAAACGCTTTCGGAATCAAATTCTCCCAATCTTCGATCAATTCACCCTTAACTCTTCTGATGAAATCGGCTGCCAATTCTGGATACGCAAGCTCATACTCTTTCACCAAGGTATTCCAATAATTAATATTGGCGTTTCCTTTTGCCGCTATATCATCGAAGAATTTATAAACAGCTGGAGGAATGGAAAACCTTCTCATTGGATCAAATCCGTTGACAGAATGTAATCTGTCTACTTCAACTTCCCCAAAGGCAGCACCATGGGAAATTGCCTGGCCCTCGACATTTGAGCCAACGGCAATGGTGGTGTGAACATTAATGAGAGTTGGCTTATCTATTGATCTTCTTGACACCTCTAAACAGTTAACAATTCTGTCAATATCGTAGCAACCATCCTCCACTTCGATGACATTCCAATTACAAGCTCTGAATTTCCCATTGATATCTTCGGTGTTTGTCAAATCAACAGAACCATCGCAACTGATTTGGTTATTGTCGTATATCACAGTCAAATTATTTAAGCCTAAATGGCCAGCCAAGGAGATGGCTTCAAGTGCAACACCTTCTTGCAAACAGGCATCACCAACCATGCAAAAAGTGTGGTTGGAAACAACAGCAAACCCCGGTTTGTTGTAAGTGGCCAGTAAATTCTTGGAAGCAATGGCTAACCCCACAGCATTTGTCATACCCTGTCCCAAGGCACCAGTGGTGATTTCGATACCTGGATGTTCGATTTCAGGATGACCAGGACAAAACGAGTCCAAGTCAGTTGAATGATAGGTTTTCAATTGTTCCATTGTCATGTGTTTGTAGCCAACCAAATGATGGAACACATATTGGAATAAACATGTGTGGCCGTTCGACAAGACGAATCTGTCACGATTGAAATAATCTGGCTGATCGGGCGAGAACCTCATCAGATACTTCCACAAGGCAACTCCAATTGCAGCCATATCCATAGCACCTCCCGGATGTCCACCGTTGAATTGTTGGACCAAATCCGCAATGAGCACTCTGATCAGTCTCAATACAAGACTATGCACATTCTTATCCTTCTCTGAAACCGACATTTTTGGGTGGAAAGAAAACAAAATCCATTTGTTCCTGTTTCTGTTGAATATAAATATTACACGGTTCATTCTTGAAATGGTATTTTTGTCGGAGAGATGATGAGTCGGCTATATAGCTGCGCTAATGCAATTGCGGCAACCTATGAGGCTGCATAATGTTGCAACCATCTCCAGCAGAATTTGCAACCGTCTCCAGCAGATCTTGCAACCGTCCATATCGAAGATAATATTATATTCCCAAAAATAAAATAAGCCAAGGAAATGACCATAGAAAATTCGAACCCCTCAGGACCAAGGATAATAGTGTGGGGTTAAAAGAGTCTTCGATGCAGCAACCAAGTGTTTATCCGTGTCAAGGCTTTTGGAGCTGCGGTTCAGATGTCATTTTGGAAACAGGCGCAATTCATGAGTTGAACGTCCTGGAATTTTATTTTGGGCTAGGAGTCGGAAGTTGTGGAAGTTGGACAAAATGTTAGATTTGACCGTGTGTTTGTTGTTTTGTCATACGGGGTTTATAATCTTTAGGAGGCTGTGAATCCATGGGGTTTTCTCTTACCATGGATCCATCTAAGGTTACAATTCACAATCTTCAAGATTTCTGAAATTCTCAAGGAGAATCATAGAACCTTCTGTGGTTTATCATGGCATTAAGAAGGGACTTAGGATTCGGAAAAGGGGTGTTTATAGCTGGTGTGGGGTTCCTTGAGTAGGCCGATTTCCTCTTGTAGAGGGTTTCTGGACACCAATTGTGATATCGACAAAGATTAGAGGGACATCAAGAGTTTATGTCTCAGATAATTTCGTTTAAGAATGATATCAAATAGTCCAAGAAAGTGCTTTATCAATTAGGAAACTTTTCGAGGAAATTAATATGAAGCTCCCTGTTGGAGACTTGGAGTGCACATGTGTTGAGACCAGAATTACTGGTGGCCCTGTAACAAGAGTTTCGAGGAAGGTAATTGGTGTGGGAAGAGATAGAGTCAATTTCCCTTAATATAGCCCATAATAAAATACACGATTCGTGGACCGAAGTGTGAATTGATCAATTAAGGTGTTATCGATGTCACTTCTTTGATGACCAACAAAAGAGAATTTGATCGAGACATTTAACATCTCTAATGATCTCAACAGTAGTTTAACCAAGGTCTTCATCCATAATAGACAATTATTTCACTAGGACTACAATAATATCTCGTTATTTCATAAAATTGCTCTATATCCGGAATATATTCTTACGATTGGAGCTCTTCAAAGGACTGAATTTGTCAATTGTGGTGTTTTGCTTGGGTTTCTTAATCGGTGTAGAGTCTTCCAACGCCGTCTCCTCCACGTCTATATTCACACTACTGAAATTAGCCAATTTTCTCTTTCTTTTTGTCTCTATTTTGGACTCATTAATAGTGTTATCGCCAAGAATGGTTTCATTTTGGACAGTCATGGTATCATTTTTGGACTTTTTCGCGCTCTTAATTTTCGAGACATCCATTTTTTTAAACGAATTACTGAATAGATCGTCATCATCTCCGTCTTTTCGAGTTTCATCATCATCGAGATCGAAGAGAGATTTCTTCGCACTCAACACCGAAAGCCCCGATTTCGACGGAGATTTCGACGGTGTATTGAATACGGTGGCATTCGCCGAGGGTGTTGAATTGGCCATTATCCGCGTTTTATTCATCGAATTGACCGTAGGGGACATAAATGTCTTGTTAGGAGTAGCAATGGATTTTTTGGCAAGACCGATTCTCTTCAAAAATGGAGACGTGGAGAAATTGTCCTTCTCTTTGTCGAGTATCTTCATCTTTGGAGCAACTTTGCTTTTGATCATCGTGGAAGCGAGCTTACTGGGAGTCGGCAACAACACCTGTTTCTCCTTTAATTTGGCCAATTGGCTCTTTGTAGTCTCAAGCTTCGACTCCCAGGAGGTTTTCGCCGTCAAGAACACGTTCCTCAATTGTTCTAGCTCTTTTTGCGAGTTTTCTAGTTGTTTAGCAAGATTATTGTTTTTTTCTTCGGGGATCTCCGAAACGCCATTTTGGGTGTCGGGGATGTCCGAAACAAACTTTTTTGTCTTTTCCTTTAGACTGCTGTTGAGAAGTAATATATATCTGTAATATTTTGCTGTTTGAAGCAATTGTTGACGTTTGGCATCGACTTGATCTAGAGCCATTAGATCGTTGACGGACGTGTGATATTCGAAAAACTCCGAGGAAACAGACATTTCGATGAGATGAGGGGGGTTTCTACGATAATAGTTCAATTATCTTATTATTGATATAGTGTGGTGTTTGTTTTGGTGAAGTGTATCCCGATTGGGAAAGTTGTGTGATGATCACGTGGGGTGGATATTGGTGTGTGGATGTGATGTTGACTCGTGGTGTTTGGATGTGATGTTGATGAGTTGTGTGTGGATGTGGTGTTGATGTGTTGTGAATATGGGCGGATTGAGAGAATATTCGAGGTTATATTGTATTAATGGAATTGCAATATATGAAAATGTGTGGTTATTGTGTCTTTGGTGGTTTATTAGAGAAATCACGTGACTTGAGAAATGTAGTAGATCCAATTAAAAGTGTGTTAGAGAGGTGTAAGTTTGAATACAAATTGAAGGTTGAAATATTTAACGTGTTCATCGCTTTATTCATAAGTTTTTGGCTGTGAAAATGTCGACCATCTACGATTCTTGGCAAGAGATGCATGCTGGCAATAACCTCCGTCATCCCACCACCACCACACACACTTTAATAAAGAAAACCCACACTCATCACCGCTCTTCAGGTCATCACTACTCTCAACCTCATCATCATCACCTCCACCACCACCACTCTCCACATCACCACCACCACCACCAGCCCACCACCCCCACTATGTTTACCTATCGGTGCTCCCACTACCAACATGCCTCGAACTACATATCAATAATATTACCTTTCTTCAGCTCTCCAGCCAATGGAACGAACCAGGAACATGTGGATTAACTTATTGGTGGCACTCTATTTCGCATCTCTCGCCAGCTCGTTGGCGCTGGACCAGCTCAAAGCGCTCCAATTGGGCTCGCCAAACGGTGTGATTCAGGTGACAGACGATAACTTCGAGGCGATTCTCAATGGACCCAAGGATTACTATCTCGTGGTGGCGTTCACCACGCTCGACGACAGTATTCCTTGCGACGTGTGTAGGGGCTTTCAGACCCATTTCGACGCCACGGCGTATTCGTACACCCACGAGTTCCCGGACTCCGATGCGTTGTACTTTGCAAACATCGAGTTCACCGCCAATAGAAAGGCCTTTTCGCTGTTGGGAATGGACAATGTTCCCCATATCTGGGTTTATCCGCCATCGGGCGCGGATTACACCAATGCCACCAGCGAACATTATGTATATAGAATACCGCAAAAGCCCACCACGTTGGACTTTGCCCAGTTTGTAGCTGAGACGGCCACCGTGCGAATCACGGTCCAGGAGCCGGACCAGTTGTGGAAGTTTGCCAGAACGTTTCTCGGCACGTTATTGTTGATATTGGTGATCAAACGTAGAGGCCCGCAGGGAATCAAGAAGTTTGGGAAAGTCACGGCATATCGGGTCTTTTCCATCTTGTTGATCATTCTCTTCACCACGGGATACAGTTTCACGATGATGCGTGGTGTTCCGTTTGTTGCGGCCGGTGAGAACGGTGAGGTGTTCTATATCTCTGGGGGGACATCGTACCAATTTGGAGACGAGATCTTTATTGTGGGAGCCAATTATCTCGCGCTTGCCATGACGGTGGTGGGGTTGATCAGTGTGCAGAAGCTGGAGGTTGATATCAAGTATAAGAATGCGATGACATTTTTGGGGGCTGCTGCGGTTTATTTGTTGTATAGTAGTTTGACTTCGATTTATTTGAGGAAGGATGGGGGGTATCCGTATGGGTTATCGAGGTTGTTTTAGGGGGTTGTGAGGTGGTGGTGAGTGAGATGGTGGTGAGTGAGATGGTGGTGAGTGAGATGGTGGTGAGTGAGATGGTGGTGAGTGAGATGGTGGTGAGTAGTGAGTAATGGGTGGTGAGTAATGGTGAAATCAGACGTTGCAAGGTTTTCCAATATGGCTGACTTATAGATAAATAATATAATTAAGAATATTGTGGTGTAGAGGGAAGTGGTGAGTAGTGAATAAGAAAACGATAGTTGCAACACTTTCCAACATCGTCACTTCCATCATAAAGAATAGTGTGGAGGAGGTGAATAACATGTTGCAAGTTCCAAGATGGCTTCTTAGAACAAATAAATAAGTAAGAGAGATGTGCCCTGTTTCAGCCCTGTTTCATGTCTTTATGTTTATTAGTGTCTACTCTGATCATATCGTTTGTATGAGAGGTTGTAGGAAGAACGATCAAAGAGATATTGTATCAAGAATGATAGTCTTTCTGGGTTCACAAACTCCTTATCCATTTCAGCTGTTTCTGTCGGGAAACATATTAACCAAAAAATGGTGATCGAGATCTCTGACCATTGAGAGGGGTTTTGGTGTTTTATCCGTTGAATCTTGGATGTGTTGCTGTATAAAAGTGGGGTTCTCAAATGATATAAAAAATGGTATGTTTCTAATTAGATAAGATGTTTTTCTTTTCCTTTGATATTTCCTATTTCCTATTTCCTTCGTTTCCTTCATTCAATTTCCATCACTAGATGTATTCTTGGATATGAAAACGATTCGATTTTTCTTCTTGAAATCGATGTTCTAAATTCAATTATTTCTAGTGAATGTAGTTATTTGTAGAGTGTGATGTTGGCCCTTATAGATAGGTCGGAAATGATAGACCAAGGAACGCTGGCCAGAGCTATAGTGTATAGATAAGAAATAATCAAATGATGCCATTAGCAGAATCTAACATCTACTGTTAAAGAAGCAAGTTTGAGGAATCAGTTCTTTGACTAGATATCAAGAGAGAATAAGAAACAGAATAAAGTAGCAGAATAATTAACACAATAAATAAGCCTAGAAAATCTACAGAAACTACATTTCTGATTCTAAACACATTCTATAATACAATTCGGAATATAATGGGTCAATGTGATGGAATATTTCAATCACCACTCACCACACCACCACACCACACCACCACACCACTACCACTGATGCTTCGGGTAACTCTGTCTTGACTACTGAAACCGGTGTGGTTATTGAAACTCCAACCACCTTATCTGATGGTGATGTTTCTACCTTCTCCACTTTCAGTGAGATCTTTGCTTCATCTTCTGCTTCTGAATTTGAGGGTACTAGTTACACTACTACCTCCACATTCACTACTACTGATGCTTCTGGAAACTCCGTGTTGACTACTGAAACTGGTGTTGTTATTGAGACTCCAACCACCTTATCCGATGGTGATGTTTCTACATTCTCCACCTTCAGTGAGATCTTTGCTTCATCTTCTGCCTCTGAATTCGAAGGTACTAGTTACACTACTACCTCCACCTTCACTACTACTGATGCTTCTGGAAACTCCGTGTTAACTACTGAAACCGGTGTTGTTATTGAGACTCCAACCACCTTATCTGATGGTGATGTTTCTACCTTCTCCACCTTCAGTGAGATC
>JAJMCV010000030.1:0-18401 GCA_030573195.1 Nothofagozyma chilensis
TGGTAGTGACTTCAGAGCTGGCGGGGAGATTGTTCTTGATATCGTACCATTTGTGGCCGAATATACATCTCAAGGCGACATCGAAGACCAAGGCACCGTAATAGGTCTGAACACCGACCCAGATGGTAGCGACGGCACCTCTAAGAATGATGAAAAAGGTGGCACCATGGACACCGAAGGTACCTCTGATAATGGTGGGATAGCCCAAATGGTAAGTGGTACCCAAACGAGCAGCAGCAATACAAGCAGCACAGGCAATAAGAATAGCGATGATGGCAGCACCGATGACTTGACGGTATGGCAACCCCGAGGTCTTGATCAAGGAGGCACCAGTGTTCCATTCGTTGACGTTGAAAGCGGATTGGAACCAGATCAAGAAGAAGTTGTACAAGGCCCAGGTTCTTTTGGCTGGGGGTGTAGGATCCAAGTCCTCGTTACTTCTCTTCTGGTCTGGCCTGTTTTCAGCCGTGTCTTCCAAGGCCACGTATTTGTCGATTTGGCTTAAGAGACCCATGGTTGTGTTATGTGATGTATAGTCTAACTTTATCTATGTACATGCCTCTGTAGCTAGCCTATTGATTCATATTTATATTTTCCATATACTTCAATCCACTATCACAGCTGATGAGGTTATGTCCTCGAAACGTCGATAAATGATAAGCAGATAACGCACGCTGCGGGTGCGGCACGGAGCCGCTCCTGCGTGTCGATGCAGGCGCGGGAACCAAAGTTTGGCTCTACACACCATTCATTTATATAAGATGCGGTGATGATTACTATGTCGCGCTGGAGTTGTAGTTCTGTAGATATGACCGATAAGCTATTTTCGCCCTTGAGGATCGGAGATTACGAGTTGGCCCATAGGGTGGTGCTCCCTCCCTTGACGAGATACAGGGCGCCCGAACAGGTTCCAGGAGAGCTCATGACTGAGTACTTTGTGCAAAGGGCCACCAGGGGAGGCCTCCTACTCACAGAGGCCACACATATCTCCGAGACTGCTGGCGGTGCACCAAGTAACCCCAGAATAGACGGAGATGTTCATGTGAAGGGCTGGGAGAAGGTCACTACCGGGGTCCATTCGAAGGGCGCCATCTTCTTCATGCAATTGAACCACACTGGAAGAAGTGCTCTTCCCAAATACAATAGAGAGCAACAACCCGTGTCCTCTAGTGCCATTAAGTTGAGGGGGGTGCCCACCAATCTCCCGGAAGGAGAGGAGGAGCTTCAGTTCGAGACTCCGCGAGAGATGACCGAGGCTGACATGGACCGAGTCGTGGGGGAGTTTGTCCATGCTGCTAAAAATGCCATGAGAGCTGGGTTTGACGGTGTCGAGTTACATGGCGCAAATGGCTATTTGTTGGACCAATTTCTCCAGGACAACATTAACCAACGTACCGACCAATACGGCGGGTCGATGGAGAACAGATGCAAGTTTGTTCTTAGGGTGGTTGACGAGATTTGCAAGGAGATCGGGTCCACTAAGGTGGCATTCAGAATGAGTCCTTGGGGAAACTATTTGGATGCCGGTGATAGCGACCCGATTGGAAACTTTTCGTATCTTTGCAGCCAACTCGAGGTTCGTGGGATTGCCTATGTTCATATCGTGGAGGCCAGAAGCGAGAGTAACGGTGGCAAGGAGAATAGTGAGAGCAAGATGGATCTGTTGGATGAGGATTTGAAGAGAACAAGCGCTTCTCTTTTGAAGAAATGGCTTCCAACAACACCCATCATATCGGCCGGGGGCTGGAATGACACCAATTTCCAGGGAATTGTCGAGGAAACCGGAGTGGATGCACTTGCGTTCGGTAGATGGTATATCAGTAATCCTGATTTGGTGGAGAGATTGAGGAAGTCGTATCCGTTGGCCAAATATGATAGACCGACATTCTACGCCCATCTCGAAGCCAAGGGATATGTTGATTATGGGGTGTATAGAGAAGAGACAACATAGAGTAATAGAGATCAATAGCGAAGAGAGAGTAGAGAATATAGAAATAGAATAGAGCACAACAAACAATACAAATTAACATCGCCCTTACAAGCTCGCTCGTACTGTCCCTCGTTATAACATGCATAACCGATATCGCTACCAACCACTTTCTTCCGTCTGATCAAGCAACCATCTGTGACACGTCCGTCGCTATCGCCCTCTCGTATATGATCTGTATCGCATCTCTCCTTTATCGTCTTCTTTATCGTCTTCTTTATCGTCTTCTTTATCGTATTTCCTCTTCGTATAACTTCTTCGCATCTCTTGGCGATGGGCGGCATCGCCAGCTTCCCGTCGATAGGCTTATCAGGAAGAATCTCCGACTAGTGAACGGGCTCGAGACTGCATGCATGTGGATACATATGTGGCGGTACAAACCACCGTCGGTATAAAACACTACAACTGTCCATGAAGAGATTGCAAGAGTTTATTATATCACAGAAACAAAATGGAAGCCACCGTCGCCGCGCCATTCCCAGAAATCGTCAACAAAGACCCAATCCAAGGAAGCAAATATGACTTCGAAAGAGACTTGATTGGCTACGGGGAACAATCGTTCAACCCCGAATGGCCAGAGAAGAAGAAGATCGCAGTTTCGTTCGTGTTGAACTACGAGGAAGTGAGTATGGCCAACGTGCGGTAGTCTGTGCAATATTAACAATCCAGGGTGGTGAAAGATCCTTCTTGAATGGTGACGAAATCACCGAATACACCCTCACCACCCCATCCAAGGGGGTCTCCATCCCTTTCAGGGCCTTCGATCTCGAGTCCGAATACAATTACGGTAGCAGAGTCGGTGTGTGGCGTATCTTGAAGTTGTTCAAGAAGTACTCCTATCCAATCACCGCCTATGCCGTTGGTAGAGCCTTTGAGCAGAACAAGCCCGTTGTCGAGGCCTTCCTCAGAGATGGCCACGAGATCGCATCCCACGCTTATCGTTGGATCCCATATGCCGAAATGACCCCGGAGCTCGAGAAGGCTTACATCAAGAAACAATTGGAAACCATCAAGGAGCTCACAGGTGAGTATCCGCAGGGTTGGTATTACGGTAGATTGTCCACCCATTCTCTCGGCTTGGTTGTCGAGACCTACAAGGAGATGGGAATCCCGTTGGCCTACATCTCCGATAACTACTCTGACGATGTCCCATTCTGGGCCGAAGTTCCAGCCGAGAAGGACTTGCCTAAGGAAGAAAAGAAGGGTTTGTTGTATGTGCCATATTCCTACGATAACAACGATTACAGATTCTTGAACGCCAACGGGTTCAGATCCGCCGAGGCCTTCTACCAACACATGAAGAACTCCTTCGACGTGTTGTACGAAGAGGGTGGCAAGATGATGACTGTTGGTTTGCATTGTCGTATCATCGGTAAGCCAGGCTATTTCCCAGCTTTGCAAAGATTTGTCGAATATGTCAGCACCAAGGAGGATGTGTGGGTCACCACCAGAAAGGACATTGCCTCTCATTTCAGAGGAAAGTTCCCATATGAGCCAAAGAATTAGTTGTACAATATAATAAATGCAATGATTAATAAAGACAATGATTAAAAAGACAATAAACAATAAAGACAATAATAAATAATTTTTTTATTAATAAATGCAATAATTAATGCAATAATTAATAAACCCAATAATAAACGCAACAATAAATACAACAATAATAAATGCAATCGTCGATTTAATCGTAATGGAAGAAGTTGAAATTATCACCCATCTTATCTATATGTTCCCAGAAGTTTTCATCGAAAGTAAATGTGTTCTCCGTTATTTTGCCTGGATGGTCATCCTTGTTGATTATTTGTCGAAGTAGCTGGTTGAAGTCAAACGTCTTTCTCTGTTCACGATAGAGATGGTTTTCAACTAAGTTCTCGAAAACATCACGATAGGAACGGGCCTCGGGCCATCTCTCTGCAAATACAAATAGCAAACTGGAACATGCCCTGAGATCGTTATGGGTATTTCCTGTAGCATCTTTCTGGTTGGTGTTCCAGAGATAATAGACTAGAGAAACACCGGCTAGAAAAACCGTATGAAGGGCATAACGACTATATCCCAAGCTAAGAAATTAGTACCATTCCCCCAAGTTTGAGAAGCTACTCACATTTGGTCCTTATAAAGACTTTTGTACGATTGACAGATGCCACCGGCCACCAAAGAAGACTTTTTTAGTATATCACCCTTCTCTTCGGGCGAAAGCGAGCTGGATGTGACTCTTGGCAACATAAGAATCAACATCGCTCTGAAATACATGAGATTGAAATAATCGTAGCTCTCGTTACCCTTGAGACTGGATTTTGTTAGCAAGAAACCATTGCAACGAATTTGAAATACTCACGTAGTTTTCACCTCCATGATGGAGGGAAGTCTGGATCTCCACAATTCAATCTCTGCACATAATGAATCAAAGGTCTCCGCCGTGGGGATCAACTTGTTCACCTGGAAAAGATTCACATGGCATCTACTTTCTATTTGTCTCACTTTACAGGTCTCGATCAAGGCCGTGAAAGTCGTGACATTCTGTTTCATATTGGGGTTCTTTTCCTGTTGCAATTGAAGCTCGTAAACCTGTCTTGGGTCGTCAAGAACCAAGTCCAAATTCAACGGCAAGGGAACATCGATGTCTGAGTCAGGGATGGAAAATGGTCTTCCCAACGAAAGCGACAAGAGTCTATCGTAGTTGTAATACGACCAGAAGAGTCTCTTGCAGAATTCGTAATACAATGCGTGTTCAAAGGTCACGGTTCTCCTTCTATGTAGACCCATTTGTATGATCTTTTTGGAAGCTATGCCCGCCATCTCCCAAGAGCTGAATCCAAAGAACCCAACTTGTGACCTCCCAGTGAAGAGCGCAAGTAACAATGCTGCTTGGATCTGTTGTAAAGATGTTAGAGCGGCCTTCTCCAAGAAAGACGAACATTTGTCGAAATAATACTAGCTGTTAATAGAGAAAAAGAACAGCAACAAAAATAACTTACATCCGGCGTGGGATAGATGGTGACATTACATAGTTCTGCCGAACGACAGCCATTTGCAAGAACAGCATAATAGAAGAAAGCTTGCGTTGCAGTTCTCTCGGTCTCGGGCTTCTGTCTGATTGCCTCGAATTCCTTGATATCCTACAGATTAGTGGCTGGAGGCCATGTCTCAACGAAAACACTCACCATGATGTAATATCTGTTCTTTGCAAGATTGAAGAAATGGGTGATGAAGTCGTTCTCCACCTCGTCGGGTATAAACAGGATGGGAATCGACAGTAACTTCCCCTTTGGCTGGACATTCTGGGGCTCGGGTAGATTCTTCCCAAGAATGAGTCTTCTGATGGTCTGGACCATGGAGATGATGGCCCCATTGCCCACATACGCATCATTGTCGTTGTTTGTGATGAGGTTCAAGATTGCCGGGGTCGAGGACTTTTCGACTGGCTGTGGAGAGGGTTTCAGGGACTCCTCGGCCAATCTCCTCTTGGTCTCCTGCAATTCTTGTTCCAAATGGTCGATTCGAGTCTCGAGCTGTTTCGAGTATTGGTTTGCTTGCACTAATGCAGGGTTTTCGATGGTGTCGTAATAGCATTGCTCGTTGCTACGAGCACAGTTCTCGCAAGTGGGCTTCCCATCGCACTGTCGTTAGTATCACCACCACACATACGTCCGTACGTACCCACCTTCTTCTTCTTCAGCTTGCATCGTTGACAAGCAACAAGCACTCGCGTTCTCTTGACGGTCACCCCATCGTCCTCGCTACCTCGTTTGGACATAATTGCTGTAATGGCCGTATCTGGTGTTGGTTGCAAACCATGGATCTTCCGAGATATATATGGGTTTGATCCGCAGATAAGCTCTGCTCCGGGCGACATGCTTCGACACGCATTATCGTTATCGGGCGGTCGCTACGACGAGACAGTAACAGTTGAGATGGCCAATGAACGGCGGTTGTTGTCGATCTCTGTTGAGAGGCGATTGGAGGGCATTTTGGAACTGGCATGTCTTGGAACGGTGGAGACAGCCAGATTCTGCCGGTGACGTGGAGACAAAAGTGGAAATTAGGCAACCAACGGTCGTTATCGGTTTTATTAAAACCGTATTTTACGAGGCGATTAAGGTTTGACCACATATGGAGGCGCCTAGCTTCCGCTCATCGGTCGGAGAGTCCGCTCGCAGGGTTTATCGTTTATTTGGTAATAATATGTTCCTAGATTGTAGAAACGGCTGGT
Source organism: Nothofagozyma chilensis (assembly GCA_030573195.1). Classification (NCBI taxonomy): domain Eukaryota; kingdom Fungi; phylum Ascomycota; class Pichiomycetes; order Serinales; family Cephaloascaceae; genus Nothofagozyma; species Nothofagozyma chilensis. The sequence goes on from JAJMCV010000030.1 coordinate 6,201, forward strand.
ATCAATTGGCTTATCGGGCGATCCTTTGGTTGGAGTGGTGGATATCGATGGCTTCTCCGAGATAGTGGTGATGACTCCTTTGTAGAAAGTGGTGTGGCACCACTTCACCAGGTCAAATTAAACTATTCAATAACTAACCAAAATCCCACGGATTGCCATGTAGGGCTTGGACGGTGCTAATTTCAACAGTTTCGATTTGGCTGTAGTTTTCAAAGGACTGAGTCCTTTCTCTCGACAGTTTTCTCAATTACTCTTTGTACTGTGGATTAGAGTATTGTGGATTAGCGGTGTAGATGTGGATTCTATAATGTGGATCTTATAGTGTGGATTAGAGATAGATTATAGATGTGAATTCTATAATGTATATTTCGTGTGGATTCTAGAGTATTGTAGTTGTTCTAAAAAATTCTAAGATTCCAATATCAGGCGAATGCTAGAATAATACCATTGGCTACAATATCTGAGGTGTTTTGACACACCTTTTTTCAACAATTTATAAAACATATATAATGAAGAGAGATTGAGGGTGTAGAATATTGCGCAAGTGGAAACTGAAAACTCAATGAGAATGATTCATGAAGATGCAGAATGATGAGTGAGATATTGCACATAGTTGTGATGTTCAGATTCTTCTTCACTACACTTAACCGAACTACAATCTGAACTGATATCTAGTGACGCTCACTAAATAATCAGCTATTGCACTAGCAAGATACTACGCTCACTACGTAGAGTTACCAAAACGAGGATAATTGAAGGAATATCAATACATGGAAAAGATTATTATTACTACTACTATGTCCTTCTCTCGTTGTGCTTCAATCGGCTCCTCCCTATCTTCAGCTGCCAGACTCCGACAATAAACAATAAATTAAAATCCGCTCAGAAGAGCCAATTCTCAATTCTACTTGTCTCACCATTACTGGATCTTTTCGCGTTTAATTTATCTTTTGATGGTATTGATCAATTCTTTTTATATTGGTTCCTTGAACAAATCCTCAAACGTATCACACAATTATTTCCTTCTGATCACCATTGTTCAATTCGGTTTTGTCGTAGTTCGATTTGTGAAGGTTCGTCATTTTCCAATAACACCCCAGAAACCTCAATCTTTTCTCGCATGATTCACCAACGTAGAGATGGTGTCTGATATCTCTACAATATCCCCTTTAACACGGCAATCCAGGTGAAGAGGAATCCGAATTGTTTTCCTCTCTTCTTCTCTATTTCTCTTAATAGACAAGGCCAATCCAATAGAAATCAAGAGTCACTCGTTCAATAAATACTACTTAGCATTCATGATCCACTCTCTTGGTGGTTCCCTCTTCTATTCGCTTTTGAATTACTGAAATTCTGGATATCGATCTCGTCATGCCAGACGTAACTGTTTTATGTTGTCTTCCTACCCTTGATGTTTAGTTTCTTCAAAAGTGGACACCTGAGTCGGCCATCAATTGGTTATCCTTCTTTACATTGCAATTTGATATTATAATTTCATGTTATAGTTGGATACTTAGGATCTCATATTGATTAATGAACTTATCAAATTAAATTTAACTACTAATAATCTCAGTCACTAACATTCCTTCCAGTTGTATGCGCTCTCCCAAGCATAAGCAGCACGATAAATATCTAATTCGCCGAAATGCTTACCAATAATCTGTAAACCCACGGGGAACTTCATGTCTGGGTCTTCCAATGAAGGGAGAAAGCCAACAGGAAGACTCAATGCAGGATGACCAGTGATATCAAAGATACCGGTGTTGGCATTAAGACCAACGGTGTTCTTGATCAACTCAATTGGAGAACCGTCTCTCTTACCGTGACGAGGAGCGACAACGGGAACAGTTGGTGTGATCAACACATCCACCTGTTCCAAGGCACTATCGTATTCGTGTCTAGCCTTGAAACTCAAGTTTATGGTTTTGGAATATAATCCTGGGTACTTCTCCATCAAGTAAAGACCGTTAATGATCCCGTTCTTGGCAGGAACCGGATATTTGTCGAAAGATTCCTGTGTCAATGGATAGGCGTGTTCGTAGAACTTGGAGGATTGGATCACTCTACGGCCAGATTGACCAGTGACCTTTCTCATGGCACCCGCAACACGTTGACCAGCCATCCAGATCTCTGGTGCAACATGATGGTATGGAATGGAGATCTCGATGACTTCGGCACCAAGAGCCTTCCATTTTTCAGCGGCTTCCAAGAACTTCTCCTTCATTGGTTGGGTCATCGAAGGCACCTCCAAGGCCTCCTTCAAGATACCGATCTTCATGCCCTTGACAGACGAAGCAGAGGTGATTCCAGCGTAATCTGGAACATCCTTGGGAAAGGGTGTGTCCAATTGTCTGTCATCAAAGCCGTCTCTTCCGGCAATAACACTCAAAAGCAAGGCGTTGTCCAAGACGGTTCTGGTCATTGGGCCGGCATGGTCGTTGTTGAACTCAAGAGAACAGATACCGGTGTAAGGAACCAAGCCAAAGGTTGGCTTCAACCCAACGATCCCACAATGGGCCGATGGGACTCTGATACTACCACCTTGATCGGCACCAACACTGAGATCAACCTCTCCACTACCAACAAGATACCCAGAGCCGGAACTACTACCCCCGGCGGAATGGCCATCCCCATAGGGGTTCTCGACGTTACCAGTGGCAGCGGTGTTACTCGAAGTGGAGGAAGAATGGTTCTCACAAGTGGCAAGACCAACCACCGTGGCACCGGCCTCTAAGGCACGGCTCACCACGATGGCATCGGCTTCGGGGACCCATGGTTCAAAGGTGTCGGTCCCCAAGATTTGGGGGACGTTGGCAACCTCGATACAATCCTTGAAACAGATGGTACGACCGGCCAACGGTCTTCTAGCAGACTTTTCCGGCGTGGTGTCCTCGATGGTGACCTTGTAGGCCCAGGCGCCCTTCTGGTTGTCCTTCTGTTCTGGTCTATGGATGTTCTTCCTTGGGAATCTGGCGAGATCCGTCGGTTGGTGGTAATCCTCCATGGCCATGACCTTCTTGATGGACTTCTCCATGGCGGCCAATAGGATGTAGTAATCCTCCTCCTCCTCCGGTCTCAACTTGAGGCCCAACTTGGCCACTTGGCGGTTCAAATCATCCTTGGTGATGGAATTGTCTCTGGTTGTTAGTGGTGTCGACAACACACACGGAAGTAACTCACTTTCCAATATCGAGCGAAACGACAGACATGACAGTGCGATGGGGTGCTATTCTCTCTCCCTACACCACTCTCTCCAACACAATATATATAGCACTTCGAGGAAGCGATGAGTAAACGCGCCTCACCAGTCGCAGTCGTTCCTATCAATGCATGAGCGGAACTAAAGCTTATCGCTGCAAACTAGCGGTTATGTTCCGCAGGTTGCAGACTTCTATTAAGGTTGGCCAACGATGGCCAGGGCCAACCCATTGGCGAAGAAGTGTTATATATACCACACATTGGGAGATCCCAGGTCGCCGTGAAGTGTCGTTTCATCCTGTGTATGGCGCAACATCATGTCTCTACAAGACCAATCTCTCTCGCTATCCAAGAGAAAGCTCATGGTGATCTTGCCATGTCTAACGACCTCATTATTCGTCTCCTTCTTCGACCAGACGGCCGTCTCCACCGCCATACCCTCCATAGCTAACGATTTGCATAGTGCCAGTGTCATCACAAGTTGGGTCGGTACCTCCTATCTCATAGCCAACACCAACTTCCAATTACTATACGGCAGGTTCTCGGACATTTTTGGCAGAAAACAGGTGTTTCTCTTCTCCTTGGCGGCGTTGATTGTGGGCAATTTGGTCAGTGGGTTCGCCAAATCCCCCACCTTACTTCTTATCTTCAGAGGCATCTCGGGGCTTGGGGGCGGGGGCATCAATTGTCTTGTCATGATCACCTTTTCCGATCTTCTCACCCCGAGAGAAAGAGGCAAATATTTCGGTATAGTTGCGGTTGCAACGTCGCTAGGTAACGGGCTCGGGCCCTTTGTTGGGGGCGCCTTGTCGCAACATGTCTCGTGGAATTGGGTGTTCTGGATCACGGCCCCCATCGCCTTCATGTGTATGTTATTGGTGTGGTTCTACGTCCCGTTGAAGCCTGTCACCGGTAATTTCCAGGACAAATTGAAACAGGTGGACTGGGTCGGCTCCGTTCTCTGTATGGTCACCACCATCTTCTTTTTGGTGCCGCTTTCGGGGGGTGGAAGTGATTGGAGCTGGAAATCGGCCACATTTTTGGCTTTGATAATTATAAGTGGAATCAGCTTTGTCGTTTTCTTGTATAATGAGCATAAATGGGCCAAGATTCCCATCATTCCAATTTATCTCTTCACGAACTTCCAGAGAATCATGCTCTTTCTCATGTGTCTCTTCATGGGTTGGGCCTATTTCGTCGATATCTACTATCTACCATTATATCTCCAGAACGCAAGAGGTTGGGGTCCCATGACTGCTGGTGCGATCCAGATTCCGGCCACTTGCTCCTCCTCCATTTTTGGCGTTGTTTCTGGCTATATCGTTAGTCACACAGGTAGATATGTTCATTGCTTGTGGGTGGGTGGTTTTTTGTGGGCCCTAGGAACCGGGTTGAAGCTCTTATATACCTTGGATTCCAATGTCGGAATCATCATCGGCACCAACATCATCCAGGGATGTGGAATTGGGTTCACGTTCCAGCCTACCTTGCTAGCATTGTTGGCCAATTCGGAGAGTAAAGACAGAGCGGTTGTCACAGGCTTGAGAAACTTCTTCAGATGTCTTGGTGGGTCCATTGGCTTGGTGATCTGTAGTGTTGCATTCAAGACATGTTTCAACGCGAAATTGGTGAACATGGGCTTGGAATCGAGTTTAATAACGAATATTGTCCAGAATCCAGACACAATGCGATTATTGGACACCTCCATAAGACGTGGGGTTTTGCAAAAATACCTCGAGAGCTATCACGTTGTGATTATCATGTTGACGGTGTTATCTGGGGTGATGTTTGTGGCCACGTTATTGGTGGGCAATGGCTCGCTTGATGGAAACAAGGAGACCAAGGAGGAGGTGAAATCTGAAGATGTTGAGATCAGAAGCAGCGAAAAGGACACGGATGAAGAGGTGGAGGAGCACAATATAGAGGTGAGCACAAAAGTATAGACTATATGAATTTACAATTGCATTATTATGATTTAAAGTTCTATGTAAAAAAAAAACCTACTCGTTGTTGAGGGTTGCATTCTTGATTAGATTATGTAGCTAAAATTACTCATCATCGTTGAAAACGTTGATTGGGGCCCAACTTCCGTCGCAATATCTCTTGGAACCTTCCTTTTCGGCGGTTTGGTCGATCAACACACCATCAGCGTCGTCCAACTTGAATTCCTTGAAGTTGGACTCGATTCTGGCGGGCGTGACGGACTTAGGCAAAACTACAGTGCCTCTCCAGATGGCCCAATTGATCAACACTTGGACGGGGGTAGCCTTGTATTTCTCCGCCATGTCAAGAACAGTCTTACTCTTGATCAAAGGGGTACCGGTAGACCCCAATGGGGAATAAGCCTCGAGCAAAATCCCCTTCTTTCTACAATACTCCAACAATTTGGGCTGCGGAAGATAAGGATGGAGTTCCACCTGGTTGACGGCGGGGATCTTGGTCACATCCTTGTCTGCGAAAAGAGCAGTCAAGTTCTTCACGGAGAAATTGGAAACCCCGAGCGATTTGGCCTTGGCGACTGGCAAATGCTGGAATTTCTTGTAGGTGTCGATGAAGGTCCAATTTGGCAAAAGGGCGCCCGCGTCGTCCTGGGGAATGGGCCAATGGATGAGATACAAGTCCACATAGTCCAAGCCCAACTTCTTCAACGACTCGTCCAAAGCAGCCTCGGGGTCCTGGTGCAGTTCGCCGGGGAGCTTCGTGGTCACGAAGATCTCCTCACGAGCAACACCAGAGTCCTTGATGGCTCTGCCAACGTCCTCCTCGTTTCTGTAGCCAGCAGCGGTGTCTATGTGTCTATAGCCTAGTTTCAATGCAGCCAACACGGCGGTATAGGCCTCTCCTTCGTTGGCGGCTTGCCATGTTCCCAAGCCAATGGCGGGGATTTCGTTTCCGTTGTTCAATTTGAAGGTGGACATGTTTGTTTGCTGGGAATTGTCCCAATACTATTTATTTCGGCAGTCTCTCTCGCTTATATAGTGATGGGAATGGGATCTGGTGCGGCCGATTACGCGGGGATATGCGGAGAAGTTACTGTTTTGGTAACGGTGATGCTGATTAATAGATGCGGATGTTGTAGCAAATGTCTAATGGTGGAGCTATTGACGTGGAGTTGTGTGGGGTGGGTGATTTGGTTGGTAGTGGGGACAAGCTAACACGCGGCGAGCACCAACGGCAAGCTGTGTGTGTGGTGGTATTTGGAATAAACGGTTTGTTGTATTTCATGTAATTGCAAGTCATTGGACTTGTCTTCATTAGCTTTCTTCTCCATTTCCATATTATATGATTGAATTACTTTACAACTCAAGATATGTTTCATAATTGAGCACTAGTTTAATATTCTCTATTGAGGGGTATTTTAATTTGTAGTATCATTTTATTATATTATTAGAGATTTATTATTTATTTTAACAAATATTTATTTTTTCTGGTATTATGATATTAATTAGATTGACGTGTATTATTTATGATGTAATTTAATTGAATATATTAAGCTGAATATTAAACAACCTTCATCAATTGTGGTTTACAGGTTCATAAACTTATCATCGACTCTTTATAGGCTACTACAACCCAGTGCTCGTACTGTAACCCAGTGCTCCTACTACAAGCCTCCTACTGAACCCAGTGCTCCTACTACAAGCCTCCTACTGAACCCAGTGCTCCTAATACACCCCAGTGCTCCTACTATAACCCTCCGACTACAACCCAGTGCTCCGAATACACCCAGTGCTCCTAATACACCCCAGTGCTCCTACTATAACCCTCCGACTACAACCCAGTGCTCCTACTACAAGCCTCCTACTGAAACCCAGTGCTCCTACAATACACCAGTGCTCCTACTATACACCAGTGCTACTACTACAAGTAACAAGCCTCCTACTGCAACCCAGTGCTCCTACAATACACCAGTGCTCCTACGATACACCAGTGCTCCTACGATACACCAGTGCTCCTACTACAACACAGTGCTCCTACTACAACACAGTGCTCCTACTACAACACAGTGCTCCTACTACAACCCTCCTACTACAACCCTCCTACTACAACCCTCCTACTACACCACCACACCACCACACCCTCACGTGACTCTCCCCTACAACGTTTATCACCGTCTACTTTCTTGAGCCACCAAACAATCACCATACAACCACCGAAATGTCGTTCTATTACGCCAAAGATAATGAGAGATACATCATCCAAAAGGACTCCAAATACATCTCCATTGGAAAGGACGGGATCGTCGCATTAAAGGAATATGCGTCCGCTTCGTTCATTCCATTTGACTGTATTATTGGCATTGTTAACTTAAAGATAAACAAATATCTTATCATCGGTGAAAAATCCTCCAATGTGGGCACCATTCTTGACCATTCCGTGTTCAAAGTGGACAAATTCAAGATTTTGCCAATCTCCAATTACAACAAGGATGCCGATGAAGCCACGTATTTGGGGTATTTGAACAGCCATCTCAAGAGCTCCAATTTGTATTATTCTTCGTATGACTTGACCAACTCTTTGCAGCGAAATTCGGCCGGAGAGGCCTCGATCGACGAGAGATTCTGGTGGAATGAGTATTTATCGGGCGAATTGACCGATTTCCCGGACTTCTCCACCACCTTGATCAATGGTTACGTGAAGATCATCACCACCTCGTTCAACTCGTTCCCCGTGCAATTTGGCTTGATCACCAGAAGATCCAAATACAGAGCCGGAACCAGATATTTCAGAAGAGGGATCGATTCCAACGGAAATGTCGCCAATTTTAACGAAACAGAACAAATATTGGCTTACAACAAAGACGTCTTCGGCTTCTTGCAAACAAGAGGCTCTGTTCCCATCAAATGGACCGAGATCAACAACTTGAAATACAGACCAAACTTGAAGATCTCCAAGAACCACGACTTGAGCTCCACCGCTCTCCATTTCAACGAACAGGTTGAAAAATACGGCGAAAACTATCTTGTCAACTTGGTCAACCAGAAGGGTTACGAGAAACCAGTCAAGGACGGATACGAGAACGTCGTCGCTCAATTGGGAAACCCTAGCTTGCATTATGTTTACTTCGATTTCCACCACGAATGTTCCAAGATGAGATGGGATCGAGTCAAGTTGTTGATCGACAATTTGGTTGATTTGGACTATTCCAATGGCAATTGTTTCCATCTCCAAAACGGCAAGGTGGTGGCCACCCAAAATAAGATTGTGAGAACAAACTGTATGGATTGTTTAGACAGAACAAATGTGGTCCAATCCACTCTTGGAAGATGGTTCTTGCAGGGCCAATTCGAGAAACTCCAATTGATCGAGGCTTATAACCAATGGGAGTCCGATAATGCGTTCAACTTGCAATTCCAGAACATTTGGGCCGACAATGCTGATTTCGTTTCTCTTGGTTATTCCGGTACTGGCGCGCTTAAGACTGACTACACTCGTACTGGTAAGAGAACCAAGAAGGGTGCGTTGAACGATCTCATCAATTCTATCATGAGATACTACAAGAACAACTACAAAGATGGTCCAAGACAAGACTCATTCGATTTATTTTTGGGCAATTTCGCCCCCAGCTCCAGAAGTCCATTCCAGGACAGCAGACCTCCGTTGATTCAGCTGATTCCATATCTTCTCGTGGCCTCGATAACCATTTTGATGGCCGTGTTCATGTTCCCCAAGGGCGAATTCAACAGCTGGAGAAACTTTGGCTTGATTGGTGGCTGTACATTGTGTGGTTTGTGGTGCGGTTGGTATCTTTCTTCCCATGGACGTCAATTCGTCAATTGGCCCAAGTTTGTTAGATTGGACTTTTTAAAGTATTCTAACAAGGATGGTTTATGGTTGGATGTTTCTGAAGAGTTTGCTGGCGATGACAAGAAAGGCGCCTGATTGGGGTTCGGGAAGACTTGATTTTGCTAAGACGAGATAGAATAGGTAGATTGAAAGATTAGATAACATAGGTTTTTTTCTTAGGGGGTGTAATGGGCTTCGTCTAATGTCTAGGATTATTCTGACGTCTTGTGGTATATTTTTTCTATTGCCTGTTAATCCAAAGCTTATTTAGGTTACCATGCAGTGGAAAGACTACACCACAACACCGACCAGAGCCCAAGGACAATATAATTACAAAACGGGTGTTAATAATCAAATTCGCGTTCTCTTTAAATAATATAACCCTCTTATCTTGTTTGAGATGAGACTCCCCATACAGTTCGTTCTCGATTCCTCGTGACGCATGTTTGGAAAATCGACGTCTCGAACATAGAGATAAATATCTGCGAGATAGTTCCTCACGAAGATTGTTTAACAACAACCAACAATCAGCAACATGTCCGCATTGGAAAGATCCTTGGATGAAATCATTGGCGACAGACCAAAAAGAAACGTAAGTTGGAGCCATAGATGGTAATCTCTGTAACGTAACTGACAAACCAGTCAGGGCCAAGACAGCCCAGAGGAAGAAACCCACCCAGAAACAGAATCAGCAAGCCCAGAAAAGAAAGAGCAGCTTTCGAACAGCCAAGAGTGTCGGTGTACGACAAATTAGCGTATGTGTGGCGTTTTATTGCAAGAAATGCATCTATTAACATCTCAGAAACGGGAAACAATATTTAAAGGTGAAGAACTTGCATTACGAGTTGACAGAACAGGACATTTTCGACTTGTTCAGCAAGGTTGGACAAGTTGAATTTGCGCGTATTGATTTCGACAAATCAGGCAGATCCAATGGTGTTGCGTTTGTTTGTTTCGAAGACCCAGAGGCCCACAATGCCGAGGCCATTGCCAAATTTGACGGAAAGAAGGCCGCTGGCAGAGACATTCATGTCAGTGTTGCCAACTTGTTGGCCAGTAGAATTGCGCCTCTCAGCAACCCAAGTCGTGGGCCAAGAGAACCAAGGGGGCCAAGAAACAAGAGTTTAAGAGAAAAGAAGGTCAGAAAGTCTGCAGACGATTTGGACAATGAATTGGACAGTTACATGAACGGACCCACTGAGGTTGGTAGCGAGCCAGCTCGGGAAGGGGATGTGGCGGCCTATCCCCCATACGAAGAGACGAGACCTGCTCTGGAGCCCTTTGCTGCCGTTTCAACAGGTGATGGAATGGCGTTAGATTGATGAAAATATTGTATTAATAAGAATTAACCGTTTATTGGTTGTAAATGCTACTAACTTTAACTAACACGGAGCCTTTGGCAAATACGGCTCCTCCAAGTATTTCAAGTCTTCAGCGGAAATGACCAAATTCACCGCTTCAATGTAATCATCGACTCTTTCTTCAGAAGAAATTCCAACAATGGGAGCAGCACCCTTGCTGATGACCCAAGCAGTGGCGATGGCAGCCATTGAGGTGTTGTATTTCTTGGAGAGTTCTTCGACTCTATCGATGATCTCCTTATTGGACCCTTCTGCGCCCAAATCCAAGCGACTGAGGATCCAAACTTCCGATTTCTGTCTTTCCGAGGAAGAATTGGCTGGTCTGGTCAATATCCCTCTGGCATTTGGGGACCAGGGGATCAAGCCAACGCCGGTCTTGTCGCAGAAATGGTTCATTTCCCGCTCGTCCTCTCTGTTCAAGAGATTGTAGAAACTCTGCATCGAGATGAACTTGGTCCAGCCGTTCTTGTCGGCGGTGAACTGCAACAAGGCGAAATCGGTGGCTCTCATGGATGAGGCGCCGATGTATCTGGTGTAACCAGCACCAATAACGTCGTGAAGAGCCTTCATGATCTCCTCGGCGGGAGTGTCGTCCAATCTGTGGATTTGCAACACATCCATGTAGGTGCCCAATCTCTCGACAGAGGCTTTGGCAGCATCAAAGATGTGTTTTCTCGATAAACCCCTTGAATTGAGATATTCTGGCGTGGCTCCAAGAGCCATTCCCGCCGGAAATGACAATCCAGGTGCAACTAGAGAGAAACATTTGGATAAGATGACAATCTTCTCTCTGGGGATGTCGTACTTCTTAATAAATTTGCCCAAAAGAATCTCGGATTGACCGCCAGAATAAACGTCTGCCGTGTCAAACGTTCTCAAACCGGCATCGTAGCACTTCTTCAAGATGGACATCACTCTTTCTTCGTCTTCAACGACCCAATCCTGCCAGGATTTGGAGCCGTAAGACATGCAACCCACGATGACCTTGGCGATGTTCAAGCCCGAATTACCCAATTTCTGGTATTTCATTTGCATTTCCGCCATTTTCCTGGTGTTGGACAATTGCAGAGAACAGGGCGTTTCTTCGGCTGCTTTTATAGCTGTGGCTATGTGGGGCAAAGGAAACGGACAACTACATGGAAACGCGATTCCAGATTGGGAAAGATAATGGATCAGGAGATGAGATCATTCTCCCAGAGGATGCGGGTTTAACGGTCGATTGGGGGTTGCAGAGGGTTGAGAGAAGGTCCGCCGTTAGAACCGGGATGTAGGGTATCGATGGGTGTGGTTTGGGACGCCATCGCCATGGATTTCATTACTGGCTAATTCTGGATATAGGGCGAGGTGATCGACATGGATTTCATTACTGGTTAATTCTGGATATAGGGCGAGGTGAGGTTTTGGTTAAATAGATAAATGTCAAGAGGTTCCGGATATGCAGGAGATACTCATTGCAGATGGCTGCCACTTGCTGGAGATTACTGGGATTCCAAATTACTCTCGAAATAGGCGACCACAGGATGTTGCAATTGGCTCTTTTATTAGAAATAGGGCGTTACTTCTGGATAATCGAGTGTGTGGATTTCCGGATTGACGCATCATTACGAAGAATTAATGTGCTGCTGTATTTATAGATTATGAATGTAGAATGATGTAAATAATTCCAGGAAGAGATCGAGTGGCTGTCACAAGTGTAAAGTGTGGCGGTATTGTATTGTTGTGTTGTGGTTCTTCTTTGGGGTCTTCTTTGGAGTTCTTGTTTTGGAGTTCTTCTTTGGAGTTCTTCTTTGGAGTTCTTCTTTGGAGTTCTTCTTTGGAGTTCTTCTTTGGAGTTCTTCTTTGGAGTTCTTCTTTG
>JAJMCV010000032.1:0-18827 GCA_030573195.1 Nothofagozyma chilensis
TGTAGTTGTGAGTGGTGTGTTATAGATGTTGTTTGTTGTTTAGAAGCTTGTTGTCTAGATGTTCTATTTCCTTGTTACCCATTTATTATAGACTGTTACTCATCATATCACAATTATGATCACTATCTACATCACAACTACACAACCACTTCACTACATCGATTTCACCAACTACACCAATGGCACCAACTACACCAATGGCATCAACACCAACATCACGAACACTACATCATATCACTATTATTGTAGTATTACTACATCACACCATTCTGCAAATCATATCACAACTACACCACCGCAAACCACTCCACAACACCCACAACACAACACAACCTACACATCTCCATCACTCATTATCATTAATATCTATATAACCTCTCCGCAACTCTCGACCAAACTAAACCATTAATACTCGCCATCCCATCCATCCAAAATATACTCACCATAGCCCGCAAATCTCCGGCCCAACACCTTCCCTATCAACGGAAACACCACAAAATTGAACAATCCGTTCAATTGCTCAATACTCTGCTCCCATTGCTGTTGTGCCGTCAACACATCGCAACTGTCATCAGAATCGTATTCGGAGTCCGTTAAATACGAGTCCGATTCGTAATTATTCTGGTCTATTATGTCATCCAAATTGGGTATACTGAACGATCCGGGCGCCACTTCGGTCATTATGGCATTTCTTGTTCCCTTTAATTGCGATGGTGTGAGAGAAGTCTAGCTGTTATACAGTGGAGCGATGCGCGAACTCGCGTGGCGATTTGAGATCTTCGCGAAAACGGTATTCATTTCCGCTGCTTAATACGACATAATTTTTTTGAAAAAATTTCCACACAGTGTGGAGCGATGATGTTGCAAAAGGGACAAATCGATGAAGATCCCCAGATTGAAGGGCATCATTTCACTTTTAGATAGACGCAACAAAATGTCCAACATCAATATCGAGGATTTCACTGTCGTCAAGGAAGGCCAGGCGTCAATTTTGTACCCAAAGGGCAATAAAGTGTTCTACAATCCGGTGCAACAATTCAACAGAGATTTGAGTGTTTGCGCCATCAGAGCATGGAGTGAGTTGTTTTTGGAGAACAAACGAGCCAAAAAGGCGGCAAATAAGAAAAGAACCATTGAGGATGTCGAGAAGGAAGACAAACCGGCGCCAGAGATCATTGCACCACAGCCCTTCATCAACATCTTGGAGGCTCTCAGTGCTACTGGTCTCAGGGCCATCAGATATGGTAAGGAGATCCCCCATGTCAAACAGGTGGTTGCCAACGATTTCTTGCCCGAGGCGGTCAAATCCATCGAAAGAAACATAGAATACAACGAGGCCACCGAGAAGGTGGTTGCCAACGAGGGAGATGCCATGAAATACATGTATTTGTCGCAAGACAAGAACTTCAATGTGATTGATTTAGATCCCTATGGAACTGCTGCTCCATTCATAGATGGTGCCATCCAAGCCTTGAGCAACGACGGGTTGTTATTGGTGACATGCACCGATTTGGCGGTGTTGGCTGGTAATGGATATCCTGAAAAGTGTTTTGCCTTGTATGGGGGTACCAATGTTTGGGGAGATGCCACCCACGAAAGCGCGTTGAGATTGGTGTTACATATGATATCGGCTAGTGCTGCCAAATACAAGAAGACCATCGAGCCGGTGTTGTCGTTGAGCATTGATTTCTACGTGAGATTATTCATCAGAGTCAAGACAGCCCCAATCAAGGTCAAGGAGTTGGCTTCTAAGACCATGGTGACCTACCATTGTTCGGGATGTGGTGCAACCTATAACCAGCCGTTGGGTAAAATCACCGTCAGAGAGAACGGAACCAACAAGTTTGGCTTGGCCCAAGGTCCTCCCGTCGGTCCACATTGTACATATTGTGGGTTCAAAAACCACATGTGTGGACCTATGTGGGGTGGTAATTTGCACAACAAAGAGTTCATCGACAAGATCTTGGAGATCAACAGGGGGTTGGATCCTGAGGTGTACGGGACGATAGAAAGAATCAGGGGGATGTTGACGTTGGCCAAACAGGAATTGGACGAGCCATTCTATTTCCAACCAACCTCCATCTCCGGGATCATGAAATGTGCTGCTCCGAAGATCACCAACATTGTGGCAGCCTTGGGCAACTTGGGATATGACGCTTCGTTGACACATGCCCAACCAAGTTGTATCAAGACCAATGCGCCATGGGACGTTGTGTTGGAGATATACAAGCGTTGGATCAAGAGGGCCAACGAGAGCGAGATCGAGCTGTTGAAACAGAAGTTGGCCGAGGAAGACAGCGACAAAGAGAAGTTAGAAAAGAGAATCGAGGCGTTGAGCAACGACGTCAACGCCAACATCAAACAGGGAAGTAGTGGCTACAAGATCTTGACCAGCGACATACGGCCAGAGTTGGACATTGACTTCACGGCGAACGAATTGAGCGCCAGGGTCGACAAATTGAGAAAGGTCAAGATTGTCAGATACCAGCAGAATCCCACTAAAAATTGGGGGCCCAAGGCCAAACCGGACAATTGAGCTGTAGGGACAAGGGTTGAACACCGCAATACACGAGATTTTAAGTCAATATGGCTGTAAGAAGTAAATCGACACACGATGGTGTGTCTCAGTTTAGTATCGTAGGTTACTAAGTTGGCCAGAGGACGCAGACGGCGCATTTAGAACGAAAGAGATGGAATTGTCAACGGAGCCGCCATCATTCTGATTGGATAGGGGTTGCAAGCCCACAACACGCATTGAATTATTCTTCGTAGCTAAGCTTTTCAGTGGCTGCAGCATAGCCCAAGTCTGAGAGGAGCCAGTGGAACCGGCGAACAGTGGCCTCACATGGGGCACATGGAGAGTAAACTAGCAGAACCACGTGTGAGAATGACATGGACTACGATCGAATGGTTGACATTATCACCAGATGAAAGGTCTCACGTTGATTATTGCGATAATGTAGCGACTCCTATCGTTGAAGGAACCCTGGGACATATCAACTCAAGCAATCCACAATCCGCGAGCATCCGAACGCACCACGCCACGGCAAAATGGGCAACTCCGCCGCTTACAGAAACTACAGCAGTTTTAAACAAAATTTTATTTGACTCAGAATCTTGACTGAAACCAATGTACCCGCGACAGCAAATACACCTTCAAATGCCCGACATTTCTATCAAATTATCTTTTGTATAAAAGTATTCCAACTAACCAAAATAAATAAACATATAAAGCACAAACTAATTAAACACAACCCAAATAATTATTGATTAATCTATTAAAATGAAATTTAACCCTTTTCAAGTGTAAATTATATTTGTATTTGATTTTAGGAAACTTAGAATAATAAAGCAACACCGGCGGCAACAGCAGCACCTAAGACACCAGCACCCATGGCGTTAGAAGCAGCACCAGCAGTAGAAACTGAAGATGAGTTGGAGGAGTTGGAGGCGTTAGAACCGTTGGCGGCTTGAACGGTGGCAACAGCGGCTAAGGCAACGACGACGTTTCTGAATTGCATTTTTGATATAGTACTTGGTAATGAAAATGTAAGTAGATAAGGAAAAAACTTAAGACGCTTACTCTGTTGGAATTTTCCATCTATTTATACTCGGACGCCCACAGATTGAAAAAGCCTCAGAAAAAAAAATCGCGAAATTAATTATCTTTCGCCCGCGTCGCGCTGCTTGGCCCCACCGTCCCCCTCTGCATATCGCTAATTAACGCACACGGAATCCGGTCCCAGGAGTGCGATCTAGCCTGTGCCAATTGTAGAAGTCCACGCTTCCTAACTAGGATATTCTAGCTTACACGACACTTTCCTCCAATCACAGCGCGTTCCCGCCATCTATTTTTAAGTTGCAACCACTTTACCGCCCAAAGGGGAAACCGTCAGTTCTTGATTAAGCTATCGCCCCTGAGAGTGTTTACACTGAATAGGAGACGGAGGACTTTTTCGTGGTGTAGTGTGATAGAAGCGCAGATAGAATTGATAAATGGAAAAGGGCAAGAGGTCAATATTGTGATGTCTCACCGTCTACGACTACTCCGGCTCAGATAACTCGTCCTATTTTTAGAGGCCCTGGACCACTGCAAATCGCGCAATCTAATTGAACCCACTATTTCGCTGCTTTGGGTTAAACTCTACGGGCTGTTTCTTTTTGCTCCTGAAATTTAGCCATTTGCCAGTCAAATCTGAAGCAGCAAGGCTTTAACAGCTTGCTTGCGGGTTGCGGTGCGACACGCGTACGCCAATTCTGTCCAGCGGTTGCTTCCTTCGTCAGCGAGGATACATCGTTTAGTTTGTGACGATCTCCCCTATTTCGCAAGGTTTGCGACTGTGTTGCCAGAGGAAGGTTTGAGACAACCAGGCTGTGAGGGCTAGAGCAGTTATAATTAGAACCGCTTGACATGTTACTGGCTGCAGCACACTAGTGGTTGGCAACTTACGCTTCGCTCCCCAACCCAAATATTCTCTTCTCCATATCCAGAACCCTTCACGCAGCATGGCAACTAGAGCTCCTATCTGAAAAAATTTCAAAAAGAAATTGGCGTATGCAGCTCGTTCCCGCAAGATCTTGCCTTGGCGCCTTTGAGTCAACCCTGACTGCCACCCGATTGTTGCAATTGCCAGTCGCCGGTGCACCGAACCATGCACGGGGCGTTATCTTTTGTATGAGATGAACTTTGACATGCGAAAAGAAATTTGGCGCCTTAGCAATTGGCAATTAGCAATCTCACGAGCTTTTGACACATCGGGTTGCAATGCCCAACACACGTGTCGAGTCGCCGTACCAGCTATATATTGCGCTACGACATTTGCACCGTCTTGGTCGCTGCGTTTCAGACTAAGCCCAATGTGTGCGAAGACGGGCGCCCTGAGTGGGTGAGTTAAGGTTTTTGGTGGAGGTAAAGAACTTTTTTAGGTTGTGGTTTGCATGGGTGTTTATAGAGTCGCGTGTATGTTGGCTTCTGGTGGATGCTCGTTAGGGGTAACGGAGCTGGTATTCTTCCTCGTGCTATCGATTTGAGTCTCTTCGGTACCGTTTCCAGATTTGGGTTGAGGTTCGGCTAATTGCAGCCCATATGCGAAGTGGCCCTCACTCTGGCACTACCTTCGTTGTGGGTGGTAGAGACTGCTATCGATAATGAAGAGTGTTTGTTGTTCGGCTCGATGGAATTGGCAAAATAGAGTTTTTCTTAGGTCGAACGTGAATAAGCGAGAAATAACCTTCTGCTTGACCCAGCTCATAACCTTAATGTAAGCGAGGATGAAATTTTAGCCATCACCAGCTGTATGTGACAGAGGAGACGGCTATCCTTTGGAGTACAGACCTAATTTATCCATCCTCTGTCACATACGACTATCCTTTAACAGAAGACCTAATTTATCTGGTAAGTCTCTTCTTCTAGTATCTCTTCTTCTAGTATCTCTTTTCTAGTATCTCTTTTCTAGATATATTCCGCCATTCATTTCGAAGGTCCCGTGAAAGTCTCGTGAAGTTCACATAATCATTCACCACCATTTCTTCATAACCACACAAAACACTACAAATTGATCTGATCGATCAAAATCGGCGGAAATGTGTCTCTATTTACGACTTTTTCTCTATTCCATTTGGGTTGGTTTAGTTGTGTTGTGATTTGGCCGGTCGCTCCAATGGGAAATGCATACCGATACGACGACGACTCCTACGATCTGTTTTGTAAAATTAGACTCCCACGATGCACAGAACCAGATGAGGCCAGAGAAAAGGAACTTCACTAATTGCGTCAGCCAGTTGGGGGAGTGGCACCATAACCTTTGTTTCCAGGCGCCAAAATTGCGCCAAAAGCTTGACTTGGACATTAATGAAAGGACGTTGCATTGTCTCTGTTGTCGCGAGTTACGTCCGTTAAATCTGCCTTGTCTGGCCGAAGAATACCGTTAGTAACTGAGATACAAATATGCAGTTAAGAGATATGAGGAAGAGGATTTTGTGATCCCATCGAATTGCACATTCCCCTGGCTTGAACAACACTCCACTGCCAACATTGGCGAACTCGTGGGTTATGCGAATGCCCGTTTGCTCGAGAAGCTACAATGGAACGGCTAACTCCAACTAGGTGTCTGCGTAATTAAAGTACGACGAGGTGCATTGCAGCCTTGCCTCGTAGAAATTAGATGATGTCAGAGGTTGAGGTTGATGGAATGGCAGCATTGAGGTTCTAGAGGACAGCTCGATCTGGGACACGGATGTTCAAGAGACTTGTCTATCGACTGGCCCAAATATCTTTAAGCGATCTTTCGGGGTTTGAAATTTGAAAACAAGCAACGACTGGCGTTAAGGGCTGTCATATCGGCAAAGAACCAGATGTGAGGAAGATTCGCATCCACCCCATGGCCAGCAAATTCCGGGAATTTGTTGTTTGTTGGTCCACATGGCGGCAAGCACTGCTCTATAGGATTGATGTCGTATCGGAACGCATGATTGTGAACACTGGGACCAGCATTCCAGCGATGAGAGGTTACACAACAATGAGAGAGGGAATGGAAGACAGCTGACAAATCTATTAATAATTAATAATGTGTGAATTATTAATGGGAGGTGTTCTGTTCTCTGCCATTGCAGCCAAAGTTTCACGCATAATCTGCAGAATTATGAGGCTAAACTGACGATTCGAGCTAGTACGTGGATAAATCTGGTGATTGATAGCCCAGGGGAGGGGGATAATGCAAGGTTCATAACTACACGGAAGACGGGAGGATTCTGCCAAGAACAGATCAATTGTAACAAAGAAGAATTAGTCACAACAGAGAACAATTACAAGAAAAAACGACAATTCAAAGACACATTGGTTTCTCCCCTGTCATTTATTGCAAAGATAAGGATAACATTAAAAATAGATAATATAAACATCTTCAAAGCCCCTTAGACTCTTCTTCTCATGTTTCTGCCCTTCATCGGCCAACCTGCAACGCAGATGGCCACACACGACGGTGCTGCAAGATGCAAATACGAAAGAGTTGAGCGCCTCCGGGTATATCCGCGCATCTCAGTGCAATTTAATATATAACGACAAACTTAGTCACCAATTGGTTTGAAGCGAGGAGTGGCAACAAACTAAATAGCGAGCTCATCCCCGGCGATAGACGCTTATCAGACATTCACGTCAACCATTGATATATTCGGTAGGCAACGGAATCAGCTGCCAAAACATTGCCATATAACCGCAGATTCGCTCGAGCCCTAAACGATCGAGACATCCAGACCATTACAATTAGTCATGGACATTTCCAGCGAGGCCTCGGACAGGGCGTCGAAGCGCCAACGAGTGGCCATCTCATGCTCCACCTGTCGGAAGAGGAAGATCAAGTGTGACAAACAGAGACCCGTGTGCTCGTCCTGTATCAAGAACAGAATCCCAGCCCATTTGTGCATCTACGACGAGTCGCCCTTCATATCGTCCGCCATCAAGGAGAAGAACTTGTATGACGAGATCAACAAGTTGCGGGCCGAGAACGACGACTTGATCAAACGCCAGGCCTCCTTGATCAAGGAAAACACCAGTTTATCCAACGAATTGTTTGACTCGCGCAAGATCTCGCCCTCGCTGAACCCACATTTCGACTCCGAGAGTGATCAGACGAACGAGACCCCGGAAAACACCTTTGATGACACCGATTTCTACAGTTTGGTGGACTTCATCTCCATCATCAAAAAGCCGAACAGAACGGTGTATTTCGGGCCCACGTCCTGGAAAACGTTATTGAAACATGATCCGGACTCGTATCCCCTCTTCACCAAGTTCTCCACAAAACTTCATGACGAGAGAACCGCCTGGAAGGCGAGAACCTTGTTTCTGAAGAAAGACAAGACTTCGGTGTTTTTCGACGTCAACAAGAGAGACACCAAACAAAGCGCTTCGTTTCTCCGGTTATTGGAGGACTTCTTGCCCAGTAGATGTCTTGTCAGACTCCATATCAACAAGACACTTGATTATAATTGCATGATATCGCCCTTTTTCGATAAAAAGGTGGTACATACCGCTTTTGAAGAGATCTTCTTGGTGGATCCTGTTGATGCCAAAAAAATTAAACTCAAAATCACCCACAAAAATGCCGATTTCGCGCAAATTGCCTGTATTTTGTTGATTGTCAAGTTCTCCTTGTTGACCATCGCCACGCGTACTGACCATCGGGAGATCTTGGCCCAATTCAGCGACGAACAGGACAAGATATTGAGTTTTATCCCGCAATGTTTGTCGTTTGCAAACAGTTTCATTAAGGCGTCGGTTCCTGCCTTGCAAACCATGATTTTGATGCGGTTGTATAAGAACTTCAACCCTTATGATGGGGATGGAGGTGACTCGTCAAACGGATCTTTATTGTTTGGCATGATTTTCAACATGTCTTTAGCCTTGGGTTTGCATAGAGATATTGAAAAGATGTATCTGAATGAGGGTGCTGCTTATATCAAGCCCTTGAAGAACATGTGGAGATGGATTCTTTATTTTGATTCTGAACAATCCTTCAATTTGGGAACGCCATTGATGATTGGTGATGAGTTCTTTGATCATAATATTGAGACGGATAAAGACGATTTCTTGTTCTACAAAAAAACCCTATTGATTAGAAGCATTATGAAGGATATGCTAAATCTCAACAGGAAAGTCAATATTGAGCATCAAATCAGAAAGGTGAAGCAATTCATCAACCAATATTGTCATACTTCGGTATCTGACTTGATTGTGGCCTTTGAACAAGAAGAAGCGGGCGATTCGGATATTGATTTGAAGATTCATTATACCGAAAAGACATATCTTCATTTAAGTTTGTACAGTGTTTTACAATCATTATACCATTTGTTGTATCTTTTGAATTATGATCATCCGGAAAAAAGTGTCAAATACAGAATGTTGGGCTTGAAATATTCCTTGCTATTTATCAATATTTCTCAAAGAGTGTTGAGAGTCACCGAGAGCTGTGATCATGCACCTGACACTATCAAATTAAGTTTCTTACAGGCTTTCTTCTTGTTCTTGATTAGAACGTTATCTTTGAAAGGTTCGACTTTCATTTTATCTGTTTGCTTGAAGCAAGTGTCAGCTATTGACTCGTCTGTTGAAGCATTCCAGGACTATCAAAGAAAAATCAGAATGACCGACCGGACTCTAGAATCCTTGACAATTGCAGAATTGCAAGACATAAATAGTGATGACGATTTCCCCAAAGATGATTCGTATGGAAACTTATTTGATAATGTTGCTGCGATAAACACTTATGTTGCTTCCTTCCACAAATATATTGGGTTGAGTCTAAAGAACTTCTACGGGTTTTATCCGATCTACATCTGTTCTAGAAACTTTTGTAATTACATTGACGAAAAGTTAAAGTCTATTCATAACAGATACTCTGATGGCGAGGCCACCAAGAGAGACTACGCTTCACCGCCAATGAAGCTCGGGTTCAGATCTTCAAGCGATAGATTGTCGGTGTTGTCTAGACCTGGCGTGCACAAGTTCCCTTACACCTTCAATCCAAGTCCCACGTCGAGTTCTAGTATTTCTGGAAGCTCTGTCGATAACATGTCTTCGAATACAAGCATTACGTCTGCGGATTTCCCCAATGAATATAGCAATATCATGTCTGCTGTCGACCAAGTGAACACCATGTCGCTCGATGCAAATCATGGTGGAATAGACATTTTGAATTTGTCAACCCCTAATAATATATCCTTGAACGATAATCTTTTTGAGTTCGACTTGAATGTGGATGATAACTTTTCGCAGATGCTTGAGTTTAAGGATTTGTTTTACTTGTAAGGCCTACGGAAGGACGTTTGTGAATTTGTATTAGGGGTATCTAAAATGGAGGGTTTATTGAAGTGTTGTAGATAAGCAGGATGACCACGGCCGTCTCGGTAAATTTAGATAGTAGTATAGAACAGGCAAGTCGTAGAGTTGAACAGACTGTCAAGAACGTGAAAGCAACAGCGAGACTAGTTGATTCTATTCTAGGGCCGCGTGTTCGGCATTTAAGTTTTGTCAAGGTTTGCGAAGGATTGTTATGTAGTAGAGACGTGGCAAATAGGCTTTAAGATTCTTCTTGTTGTTCCGGTTTGACGTGTTGTCACTATAATTAGGTTTTTCTGTTGAACCTTAATTGACGATAGCGGTTGCAACGCAAGTCGTTATGAGCGTGTGTATCCCGATAGTTGGGGTGCCATCTTTGGAAATGTGCCGCTGGAAGTTACTAGATCGGGATGTCTAAGGCAGTTCTTCCTCATTTGGAAGTTGGGTGCAACCGTCACAGAGGAATACAATTGGTGTTCAAAGAGGAGTATCCAAGGAGTATAAGTTGACCAGATAGCCAAACCTCATCCAGAAGCGCCAACTTATCGAATTGCAATTCTATGGGTGCTAGATTGAAAACACCGATTGGATTTGCGGGACCATCTGCATCCATTCCCTGTGGACTGGGGAGATACTCGTCACATCAGGACAATGAAATTTACTGAGTGTGTCACGCAAGGGTTTCTGGCAGTGGTGGAGACGTCTATAATTAACCCGGTGTTAATTTGTGTGTGTGGGCGTCCTACGGTTTCCTTGTCATTCTCGGTGAGAGAGCGTGTTGGCCATGTCACACGCCCTCCCATCCTTTCTTTTTATCTTGTACAGAAAAGAGGGTTCGATGCTGCAGCCGTTGCAATCGTCGGAGTTTTCTTCAAACAGTGTGGGAGAGCGTGATGTGTCTCGATATTGAGATCCAAAACATTATCAACATGCCATTGTCGACCCTCTGCCCATGGAGTCCTTCATTTCTGTAGTATCCAGGAAGGTAACGGCTACTCTACCATCTCGATTGCCCGTTCCCACGCATAAGGGCTGCACAGACTCCTGTTATGCGCACATAAAGAAACACCCCCATATCGGGACCTTACAACATCCCAGAAATTTTTCAATCCTATAAAAGCCCTGGATTACTTGGTACAACCATTTGCCAGTAATAAAGAAGATAGTGAGTCCAATTCGCATAATAACTGAGGTTTTCTTATTTCAAGTCCGTTTTCAATAAGAGAGAATACTTTATATGTCCAACGAACCAAGCACATCGAGATCTGAAGAAATCACATTCAAAGAACCCAACTTCGATCAAGATGTCACCGAGAGCCCCGTGGAGATGAATGAGGGGCCCGAATTCGAGTTTTCCAACGCTGCCCATTCTGCTACCTCTTCCCTTCATTCTGCAGACTCCCCCGTCGACATCAACCATCTCGCGGATGTGGCCAATGAAGAGCATGCTGATTTCCAGGCTCTGTCTGTCACCACAACCGTCAAGAGAAGACCTTCCATCAGACCAGCCTTGGGGGGATACTCCTTGGCCCCATTAAGTGGTAAAGACGACTTCATCCCTCCACCCATCCCGGAATCCTTGCCCACCACTCCAGGCTACGAGATCAATGAAAAAATGTTCCAGGACTCGTTCAATTTGAAGGCTCTTCCAAAACAACAGATTCCAATTAGACCATCCATTATCAGAAAGGAGTCCAAGCCTTCCGACATGTATTCCTTGGACTCCAGAGCCAGCAGACTCAGTAACACCAACAGCATGTCCAGGGTCATAAGCAGATTGACCCAATTAGCGCAAAGAGTAGACAATGCTGACGAAGCTGACGTTGTCGACGAGGATGGTCCCGGGATTATGACTATCCATAATCCGCCAAAGAACAAACATAGAGTCATATCTGCTTGTTTGTGGATCTTTGTCGCTGGTTTGAGTGATGCCGCTCCTGGTGCACTTTTGCCTCATATGGAATCTTATTATAACATCACATACTCCATTGTGTCTTTGATCTGGATGGCTAACGCTGTAGGCTATATCGCAGTTGCCTTGTTCGCCTCCAAACTTGACAAGAAATTGGGGAAGAGAAATGGTCTTATTGTGGGTGCCATTTCCTCTTTCATCTGCTACCTCTTGACGGCAACTGGAACAAAGTTTCCTGTCATTTGTGTCGGGTTCATATTCGGTGGAATTGGTATTGCGATCAATATCTCCAATGTCAACGTGTTTTTGTCCAGATTGGACAAGTCCTCGTTGTATTTAGGCTATTTCCATGGAACTTACGGTATTGGGGCCACCATCTCGCCCTTGATTGCCACTGCAATGATTGACAAGGGTATCCCCTGGTATAGATATTACTGGATTCTTTTTGGTTTGATGGTTATCAATTGTTTCAATTTGGCCTATTCCTTCAATGGTGCAGACCAAGACTTGAAACCTTGGGACCATCAAGAAGAGTTGCATAATGAGGACCAAGTTGATAAGCGTAGTCCTCCAATGACTCCTCAATCTGAGATGGCATTGAATGACTTGTTACCTTCGGGAAATTCCGTACCAGATTCACCAGAATTGCCAGATAATAATAATGATTTCGAGCCTACTATCCCCAAGGGAGATATGAAGTTGGCCTTGAAAAATTATATCACATGGATGATCTCGTTCTTTGTTTTCTTCTATGGTGGTGGTGAAGTGTCTATGGGTGGCTGGATTGTCACCTTTTTATTGGACTATAGACACGGCAATTCATCCTCTGTTGGTTATGTTGCCTCTGGATACTGGGTGGGTTTGACAATTGGAAGATTTCTCTTGACATCAGTCCTTGCCAAATTCCTTGGTGCAAGAAGGGCAGTTTTTGCCTTGATCTGTAGCTCTATAGCATTTATCGTGTTGACATGGATCATTCCAAATGTCATTGTTGCAGGTACCACTGTCTCCATCGCGGGGATATTCATTGGTCCTATGTATCCATTGATGATCAGTTTGGCTGCAAAGGTGTTACCAAAGAAGATCCAGGTTGTGTCATTGACTATCATGACTGCCTTCGGTTCTTCTGGAGGTGCACTCCATCCATTTTTGGTTGGTTTAATTTCTCAATTTGCTGGTACTTACGTAGTGATGCCATACTTCATTGGCTGTTTCTCGGCAATGTCTATCTTCTGGTTGGCATTGCCAAAAATCGAAAAGAAATACTACGGTAGAAAGTGGTGGCAAAAGGTTTTAGCATTTATTTAATCATAAGTTGTTTTTTACATTGTGTTTGTGTTGGAGGTTATTATTATAAATTATATGTTTCGGTTTTAAAATGCACCGTAGGTTCTCTACAACATTCACTTGCGACCGTTTATTAATCAAATGTAACCTTCTTACCCGCGAATTTAACGTTTTTAGTCTTCTCTTCTGCTAACTTTTTAGCTTCCCAAGAAGGATGGATTGGTTTATCCTTGATATCCACCTTGACCTTTCTTTCACCAAGAGGTTGGTTGTTGGTTCCAGATGGTGCTGCCAACTCAGCCTTCAATGCTCTCTTGCGCACTCTTTCTTCATAGTCCAATCTTCTTTGTTCTCTTTCACTGGCCACTTTTTCCTCTTCTTTCTTAACATGATTGGCGGTTTTTCCGTACTTTTGTTCCCAGATCTTTTGTCTGGCCCTTTGACCTCTTCTATTCTTACGCGGCTTGACGATTTCCTTGACCACTTCGTCATCGGAATCCTCGCCCTCGGAATCAGATCCACCTGAGAAATACCCGCTGGCTAATTCAGGTAGTATGTGTTTCTTTTCCTTTTTGTCCTTCTTTTCTGCTTTCTTGGCCTCTGTTTTCTTTAATTTGGTTTTGGAATCGCCGGAATCCTTGAAGAAAGAATCATCCGAGTCCCCTTCTTCCTCAATGTCCTCGTCTGAGGACTCACTTGGTTCTTCATCTGTGATCTCGTTGTAATTGATGTTAACATCCAAATCATCTTGCTCCTCATCTGAGGAAGCAGCCAAGAGATTATCGTATTCCTTGGATTGTTCAAATACATCGTCGTCATCCATGTTGACATCGGTTTCGCCCTCGTTGTTTTTACTCTCGACGTCACTGTCATCACCACTTTCACCATCTTCACTCTCACTATCTTCACTCGCACTTTCGTCAGTGCCGATTTCTTCGATATCGTCTTTGCCTAATTGTTTGGTTCTGTCTGATTTCTCCTTTTTAGTCAAGTCTCCTCTCACTATTCTGAAAGACCATTCTATGGAGGTGAGAATTTCTTTTATCTTCTTATTGTTCCAAAGTTGGGACACACAATTGTTTATCTCCGTCGAATTCTGCTTGAAAAACGAAGAAGGGTTCGATTTATGAGTCTTATTCGTTAAAAACTCTCTGACCGTTGGAGAGATGAAATCTGGTGGTGACTCTTTCAATTGTTTCGATGTGAGCATTGTCTGAGTTATAATTTTTGATATTTTCGATTCAACAGCAGAGACCAACAATTCTTCCAATACTTTTTTCGAATTTTCCAATTGTTGCTGGGTCTTTTTATCTTCTGACTTCTTTGCAGTGAGCTTAAGTATGTCGTTTTTCAACACCTTTGTCACCTCTCTGGTTAATTTCTTTTCTCCCGAATAGTATTTCTTTTCAAATAAATCCGATTTAAGGGCTTGGATCTCATTTAAAGCCAATTCCTTCGTTTGTGGTAATTTATTGATCAATTTTTCGTTATGTCTTGCATTTACAAGTACTTTGGTACGAGGATATCTCGGATTTGCTCCAAGAAACTTGGTTTCCAAGATATCCAACTTCCAGAGTGTATTTTCCTTCTTCATTCTCGGAATTTCACTAATATATACCCTGCAAATTACCCTTTCTTCTCCTATTATGGCTGCAAAAGCACCTTCGTTATAGCGGAAAAAATTTATGTGAGATGAACTGGTTTCCACACGCCATTATTTTATTGATTCGCTTCGCTTTGAACAATGCACATCTCATCTGTCATGTGATCAAGCGATGATTATCTATGATACTTAATTATTGGTATTTGTTGTTAATAAAATTAGTATATATAGTATATATGAGAAACTTGATGATTTTAATAATTGTGTAGTTTTTTCCGGTCTCTTTTTGTCTCGAATTCTGCACATAAAATGGCTGCAAACTCTATGCATCGAATCATCTGTTAAACCTTCAGGGAATAGAATTTAAATCCTATATTATATATTGTGAAATGTTAATAAATGTACAATTTCTATGTAATTAAAGATCAATATTCATTTTTTTGGTTTAAATATTAGTTGAAGTTTAGATTCGGCGGACATTTACTGAATTTATGGAAAAAGGTGTAAAATCATTCAACTGCAATTGAGAAAAATGCACTTTATTGCTTGAAAAGGATGTAATTATCTTCAATTAATCTTTTAATGAATATAGAGATCGAGCAAAATTGCAAAATTGCAAATTGAGAAAAATCTCAACGCTAAACTCTAGCAAGTAAAGGTTTAGAGATGTTATTGAAAAGTACCACAATATTTACACAATAAATCAAATGATCATTGTACTTAGAAATTTTAGAGTAAACGTAGTGTATGTAATAGTGAATATAGAGTGAATGTAGTTTACGTAATAGTGAACATAGAGCAACACATGTTGGATACTCTTGAATAAGGGATACCTTTACGGGATGGGGATCTTTGAAACATCAACACGAAGAACAAGATCAAACACAATGTTGTAAAAATAGAAATGGGTTTGCACGTCATTCAGAAAATGCTACTAGAGATGCATGCTGTTGATAGTTTCATTAGCCTTAGGATCCCTTGATTTCTCCTCTTCCAATAATGGCGATAGCCATTAGCCGAAGGGCCATGGATACAATGCTCGTCTCAGACCCTAGAATATTCCAGTTATACACTGCTGGTCATGGAGATCCCTGCTTGTTCCATCTGGAATTCCACACATCCTAACCAACCTCGAAGCCCTCAGAGTACAATGGATCGTATTTGAGACTTACAGAAGCGTGTTACTAAACTGAGATGCTTCTACAGATCGTGAAAATAACAGAAGAGGTTGTAACAGGGGCTGTAATGGGTAGGGATAGCCAGGGACCAGTTTCACGCGAAGAAGCAAAATCCAATTATAGAATTTCCCAAAGCAGACCAAGCTACATGTTCCTTGAATACCCAACCTACCGTGTATAAGCAGGGATGTGAAAACTTCCACTGACAGGCAAAACTAGTGGTGACTCGTGGACTGGGAGACGGAGGAATTGCAACCACTAATCCGACACCAGTACAGCCCCAACCCTTCTTGACAGTCCGCGCAGCCATATGGCGAAGGAAGAATTTTGGGACCATAGGCAAGAGCGGCCAAATTAATGGCTGACAAGCACATATATTATTTTCCATTGAAAGGAACCTTCGGCTATAATTAACGTCTTCATTCACGTGATCAAATTTCATTTGATTCCGCCTGTTGTTTTGAACAGAATCCCAACAAGGAGAGAAATGTTATGTGAAAGGGACTACTGAGATCCAATCTCAGTATACGAGTGTTGGTACAATACACTATGTTCTTCTTATTCAGTTGTAGTGCTCTTACTGGTTTGTTCCATATTGTTTTTGCAGCAACATGTCACGTCATGCATCACTCATGCTGATCGATGTTTCCCAAATCGCCCGCGAATCTGCTGGCAAGGACGGATTGGCGTAACAACCCCTGATCCTAGCACACAAGGCAATCATCATCACTTCATGGGTGTAGAATACAGGTCATAGAGTTACAGAGACATTGCTGGCCTGGGTTAATGCGCCTTACAACATTTGTCTTGACATAACTCCAAACGTCAGAGAACTATAGTGATCTGTCGCGTTGACTAAAGTTTGAACACTAAAGTTTAAACACTAAAGTTTAGATGTCCTAGATTTAGACAGATTTAGATCTGGCTAATTTAGCCAGATCTTAGCTAATCTTGGCTGGTCGGTACATGATGACTTGAATATCACAGCCGTCGATCGTTTGTTCCCAAGCAGCGATTGGCCAAAGTTACCAAATTTGGGGCCACACAAGCAACCCAGACGAGTAACGCAATATCCAAGAGGGAGAGAGCTTCCCCTTTTCAGAATACCCATTTCCAACTTCACAGAGGATGACGCATGTAGCCTGCGCCTGAACGGTGCAAGAAGTATGTTTAGCCAGGATTCTACATGTTGACGCGTTGTCCAACCACCGACTTATATTAACACAAGGCAGATGTAAGAGACCAAGCAACATTCTTAAATTACAATGCATCTTATTGTGTGTCGGTGAAATGAGAAAATCATTGTCCATGGCTCGGTCAGGGGAATTCTTCGATCAACAAACACATCCTTCAAGTGAGGCTGAATGTGTCTCACCTGAAGCCACTGCTACTAAATTAGAACCTCTTCTCTACATGAATTGACGTGGAATCTGAAATTGTCCATAGTGAGGACCAGGGTTTCCCTCTTCGTGAGTTGCTACAGGGACTATGCCAGTCTCACCGAGAAGACGTAGCTGTTCCACCTGATTGGGCTGATATCCCCCTGATGTGCAGTGTGATGAGCAAGGAATAGTGGCCATCGTGCGGGCCATTGCAGAGTAGCTCATCATTTACGACATGCAGATCCATTGCAACCCAAGATTATACCACCAGCAGGCCCAACGCGGACGCCCATTCGTTAGCTCTTACTGTGACAGAACGTATTCCACGCCTAACACCCCAGGATGTTTACCAACACATTTCACGTTACTCCTGTAGTGCTGTATAAGGCTGCTGAATATTATGCAATTTGTACCTGCTCGAGTCGAAGAATTGGGCAAGGTTCGAATGCTGGTTGACAACCTGAAAATTGGCGAACATTATAAATACTCTGTCTCCACCTAAGCCCTTCATTACATATTTTGTTCGTCCAAGTAAGAGATTATATTATTGTCTGCAGTATAATAAAATGAAGTTCTCCTTCGTCTCCTTTGTCATAGGTTTAATAACCTTAGCTTCAAATGTTAGCGCTGCCCCACTTGATACTTTATTAAACACCTTAGGTTTGGAAGCCTTTACCGTCATTACCACTGACGCCGTTCCAGTTTTGAGTTTGACCAGTGTTTGTCAAACTGATATTATTTCTGGTTCTAACGCTTTGGGTGCTTATACCGCCACTGCCTTTGCTACCTTAGAAACCGCAGCCACCCTTCTTAGTCCCATTAACGTTTACAGAGTTTACTGGTACTTTTCTTACGACAATCCAATTTTTGCTACTGATTTCGAAGCCTACGGTGCTAGTTCTATTTTGTCTGACACTACCATCTATGCTAACTTGGACCAAGGTGCTTTCTTGATTGAATACGAAGAGGACGTTGTTTTCCCATTCCCAGCCTGTGGTACTCTTTACCCATACGACACCTGGACTTTCGTCTTCACTGCTGCTACCAGTATCTTATCTTCTGAAAGTTATGTGATTGTTATTGGTGGTGGTGTTGCATACTCCACTTACATTATCGCTGAGGCCGCTTGTCCAATTTTGGTTCTTGCTGCTCCAGGCATTTATGCTTCTTGTGATGTTATTCAAAATGATTTGTGTATCGACACAACCTCCTGTACTGGTGGTTTTGATCAACCAACTCAATCCACTACAGTTATTGGTGTTGTTGATGGATGTACCGTTGAAGAAATTGATGTATACATCCCAACTGCCGTTTCTGTCAGCACTGCTGTGGTCCTTACTTCAACTTCCCTCGTCCCATTGTACACTACTGGTGCCGTTCTTGGAATTCCATTCTCATCTGTCACCGGTACTTCTACCATCCTCAGTGTTTACACTGCTAACACCGTCGCTTTAGTTGACACCACCATTGTCAGCACCCTCGGTACCTTCTCCCACTGTCCAGCACCAAGTGCTGCTTCCTCCTCTGCTGCTGCTTCATCTGCTGCTGCTTCATCTGCTGCTGCTTCATCTGCTGCCGCCTCTACCCCAGCTGCTTCATCCGCCGCTGCCTCTACCCCAGCTGCTTCATC